>BPTQ01000005.1:249480024-249577902 GCA_019973895.1 Chrysanthemum seticuspe | reverse complement strand
TGGCAGGGGGGTCACTTGGGTGGAAGGGTCCAAAATGGGTATTAGGCTTAATAAATATAGGGACCTTAGGTGTAAATTCTGAAACTTCAAGGACCATATCTGCCAATTCAAAGAAGTTATTCCAAGGGACCACAAGTGACAACCTTCAAAAGTATAAGGATTAACTTTGCCATTTTCCAATTTCCAGGGGCCATTTTTGACATTTTTCAAACTTGAGGGACCAAAGTTGTAATTTTGCAAATTTTATATTTCAAGGGTTTGTTTTGACAACTTTTGAATCCCATGGACCTTAAATGACATTTTCCTTTATTTTGATTTACCAGGGACTGTTTTTGACAATTTTTTGAAACTTGGGGGACTAAAACTGCCAATTTTGCAAATTTGATACGTTTTTCATCTGATTTTGATATTTTTGCATTTAAAACACATAAAACACTGATTTGTGATATTTTGATCATTTTGATGTGTTTCTGAGTGTTTTCAGATGATTTTGCAGTTTAAAAGGTATAAAAATGATGAGTATTTAGACACTCATCAATCCCCCACACTGAGATATTGCTAGTCCCTAGCAATGATTTGAGAAAACATGATGGATTTTAATCTCTTTACCAAAAGCCATTACTTCTGGAGTAGCCAAATGTTTCAGTTCAAGTAAGAACCATGGTACACTGATAACCATGTGATTTTGAGCAAACCACCAGCTTTCAACGGATTTGATTTTGTCTTTACCAGAAGCCGTTTGCTCTGGACTAGCCAACTCTTAGATAAATTATCAGAATTATCTTTGGTGAGCTGAATACCAATTATGGATTTTCCACTGCCTTTACCATAAGCCATAAACTTGTGGGCTAGCCAACTCTTCACTTTTTAGGATATGGTGAGCTGAAAACCATACAATTTTGGGCAAATTGCAAGCCATATAAACGGATTTGAGAAATCTTTACCAAGAGCCGTTTGCTCCTGGATTAGCCAATCCTTTTGTCTTACAGACATGGCGGACTGATAACCAAATGAGAAAGTGTAAAACACTTACTTCAAAAAAAAAATTTTTGGCCAAAAATGGGGGAATTGGGATAATTATATGATAAAATTCGTGAGAATCCCCCCCACACTTAGAAATGAATATTGCCCTCAATATTCAAAGTACCGGCGGTTATGCCGAAACAAAGAACGTAAAAGGGAAATACTACGGCCATTATTTAGAAAGATGATTTTTTTTTTTTTTTTTAACATGTGGGGCATCACCCCCACACTTAGGTGGTAGAAAGGGGGTAAGAAGACAGAAATATGGGTGAAAACCCATATGGTGCGTGCTACTGTTTTTGATTACCGAGTCGCTAGCTTGACTCGACCCCGAATTCATTTGTTCATGGGGAAGCAAAGTGGAAGAAACAATCTCCATCGGACTTTCATTAAAGATGTTTGGACAAACATTGAAATACGTGAAAGTTCCACACCGATGAGATATACATAGAACCGGCTCAAAAATGATAAATGAAAATGCCGGGGTCAAAGATAGTGTCTTTATTCCCGAAGGAGTGAAGGTGAAGGGAAATCACAAGATATTTGAGGAAAGGAAGAAAGGTCTTGATAACAATCAAGATCCATTCTTCATCCTCAAATGTAGATGTATCGGGAGGAAGGGTGAGGGTAGTATCATTAAAAAGCAAACTCTTACGATAGAGTACACCTTCCTCCGAGCTAATATCATCCTCAAGATCAAAATAGAAATGATCATGTTCCGGAGGAGATATGTCATGAGAGAGTTCACCAGAGAACTCTTCATGAAGAGAATCATTCACATTAAGTGAAATTGTGAACTCTTGTTCCATTGTGGGCTCATCACTATCCTCAATCTGAGTATCAAAGAGTGGATTCTCAGAAACTGAAGTGAATTCAGAGTCGAATTCAAATAGAGGATTAGTGAGAGTAGCTTTGAATGTTTTGGGAACAAAGTGATCAACATTCTCGATTGGACTGTTAGGATAAGAAGTGAGTGAACGATCATTATCAATGAGACTTTCAGTCTCTCCCAGATCGGCTTCGAAATCAAAGAGTGGATTGATGTGAGTGAATTCACCGGAGAACTCCTCAAGAAGGGGATCAGCATCAGATTGTGGAAGTGATGCCTCAACATACTCGATGTTTCCAAAGGAAGCACAATCGTAGCTAAAATCGGAGAAAGTTTCCAAATGATCATTTGAACACTCAAGAGGGGAAGAAGAATCACACATCTGATCAGAAGTTCCCTGTGACTCTCTCGGGATTGGGACAAGGTCCTCAACACTAGACTTTATGAATTCGTCCGATTCCTTTTCAGGAACAGTGTCAAGATGCTCATCCCCCATGTTCAGAGAGTGAGTGGGAGCTTCGGGTGTGATAGCAGTTGCCTGAGATGAAATCTCAACTGCTGGGATATCATCTGATGAACTTGATGAATATTTATAGAATTGAAGGATATCAAGTGTATCCTCATCATCACTGTCATCAGGAATGAAACGAAATCGAGAGCTAGATCTGGCTGCTTTTTGTATTTTAATTAATTCCCTAATAGAGTTTTCACTGGCAATCTGGGAATTTAATTTAGCAGCCTGTTCTTCAGCTAACAATTCTTCCATGGATTTTTGATTTGGATTATCTTGGGAGTGTTTACATTCCTTCAAATCTTTCACTAAATCCAAAAGATCAAGGAGAAGATTTTGAGAAAGTGGATCAGGCTGAGGTGGTGCCTGATTCATTTGGTATTGTAGAGGTTGGTCATGATACGAAGAGTCGTAATTGTTACAAGGAAATGGATTCCTTGTTTGACAATCAGAGCTAAAGTGAGGACCTCCACAATACTCACAACAGTAAAACTGATGTGGCTGTGAGTCACATGTGTTGTAGTCATAATCGTTATCAGGAACCTGCTCATAGACAAGCGTGTTTCCCGATTGACAATCAGAACTGGAGTGTGAACCACCACAGTACTCACAACAGTAAAACTGTTGAGTATCACAGTGTGGTAGCTGATGGAATAAATCAGTTGTGTTATGGTAGGAATAGGGATCCTGGTTATAGACAGACCCGTTTCCTGACTCCACCATGCTACAACTGGGGCAATTGCCACCATTATAAGGACCACCACACCATTGACAACCAAGAGGGTGAGGATAAGACATAGAAAGAATCAAATGTTTTCAGAGGGGTAGGGATGAAGAATCAAAGATGTGAGAGGGTAAAGATGGATATTTTTGGATTTTTGGATAAACATTTTGTAAAAGCAAAGACTGAAAATCTTTTTGGATTTTTGATTTTTATAAGAAAATATAAACACATACAGATGGTATAAACAAGGAGTGAATATCCAAATCACTAATCTGCTAAACGTAAGATTATCAGCACAGCTCCCCGGCAGCGGCGCCAAAATTTTGATCTGCGCTGAACCGTCAAGTCAAACAGACTTAAAACAGCTTAGACACAAATGCAATGAAGTCCTGGAGAATAGATTGAATTCCCGGGTCGTTTAGTCCCAAGGAGACTCAATGGTGTGTTAAACACTGATTCAGATGATAGAATGATCACTAATGATAGTGATCAGAAAGGATTGATGGATGATTATACTACTGAAAAAGATTATAAATCAAAGCGACTTAAATATAAATTAAGAAAATTAAAAAGTTAAAATCTATTAAATAAACGCTATCACTATATTTACAATGATGTTTTTGTGATTTATAAAATAAAATAACTTAAATAAACTATATTAACTAAAACGTAAACTCAAATTATCTAAAAACGTTACTTAAAACTAAAACGAGCGTTATTTACGAAAATGGCGCTGGAGCGCAAGACAAAACGTAAAATTTATGAAATAAAAGTCCTACGAATGTAAAAACAATTTTCTCACGTACTACATGACAAAAGAAAATTTTAGGAAAAAGCCGGGTATTTTTTCGACTTTTAAATTATTTATTATGATTTAAAAACTAATTTAATCTAATTTAATAATTAAAAATACTAAATGATTTTGGAAAAATCTGAAAATTTCACAGAAAATACTCTAAGCCTAACTGATTTTAAGAAAAATAAAAAAGGGGTACACTACTTTAGGAAATAAGCTACTAAAAAGCTAAATAAGCTAGTAAGCTAAAAAACTGTTTTTGTATATAAAAGACTAATAGTGCAAGATTCTAACGAAATAAGACCCAAGGGCAGATGGTGTTGAGGTGTTGTGTTGTGTCTGTGAGCAGAAGGTCCCAGGTTCGATTCCTGTGGTACCTTTTTTTTGAAAAACAATTTTTTTTTATATTTTTCTTTTTGCAGCTTAATTGTAAGACAAAATCAAGGACTTTTTGTGAAAACACTTTGGACAAAACCTTGGAATAAGCAGTTTTACAACTGCTTATTTCCAACAGTTAAAAGAAAGAGGCCACATGTCTTAACAGATTTTTAAGCAAATGAAAAAGATAACGGATAAGCACTTGAAAAATGGAAGCAAGCTAATAAGTTCTAAGTTTAATAAGCTATGAAAAACTAAGGAGCTAATGAGGATAAGCAGATAAGCATAAGAAGAAAAAGGAGCATAAGCAGTTTTGATGATAAGCTAAACTAAAAGAAACTTAAGCTAAAAGGAATAATAAGCTAGTCTAAAAAGCTCAAATAAGCTGGATAACTGCTAATCTCACCTAAGGTACCTAATAAGCTCTAAAATAAACCTAAATAAGCTAAAGGGGACAACTATTAAGCACTAAATAAGCTGGGAAAGGGCTGCTGTATGCAGTCCCAAACAGTGGCAAAGGGGCTTTTTAGAGCTTAATTTTAAGCACCTATATCTAATCCTAATCTTATAAGGGACCTAGGCATGCAAACTAGGGATGGTGAGGTACCTAAAAAGCTATTTGAGATTCCATAAAAAGCCTAGGATAGCTTATTAATAAGTTATGCAAAGCTGTAGTGGGCTGCTGAAACAGTTGCTAAAATGGGGTTTTGGACAGATTTTTAATGCAATTTGAGCTAACCTAAACTATCCTGAGTGCCAAATAAAGTAAACAAATATTGAGGTGGGTATGTGAGGATCCTAGAAAAGCAAATTGGACAAATTTTGGACCAAAAATGAGCCGTGGAGAAGCCGTCAAACAGCAGCTACAGCTGCTGTTTTACGTGAGCAGAGCAGAAACAAAAATGACTTTTTTTTTCTTCTCAAAACTTATCAAAAATGGTTAACTCAGTTTTACTTAACACAAAACTACTTTAAAACCTTGAAACCACTTTGACTTATAAAGTCAAAGTGGGTAAAAGTTGGTTTTGACCCAAATACGAGCTTAAACCAAACACCCCTTTATATTAGACAAATGCATATAATCATAATTAAAACTGATGAGCTCTAAATAAACTAGATGTAATCACTCAACTAAACTCAAAAACTCAGCATCTCAACAAGTTAAAAACAGACATAATCTAAAACTGGATTAACTTTCAAATTTGACCCGAGTTGACTTTCATTGACTTTTTCCAAAACTGCTTAAAACTTAAAGGTAAACTTATAAAAAGCTAAGATAAGCTTATATAAGCTTATTTGAGCTTAAAAATAAGCTGCTATGGTTTTGAGCATATGAGTTTGAAAATCACAATTGCAACAGTAAGTAAGAAAAATGAGAAATGAACACAACTTTTAATTGAAGCTTAGAATTAGATTGAACTGATAAGATTACTTGAAAGTGATACAATAAAACAAAATATAACAGATTTGGAACTAAACTAAAACATTTAATCTAAAAACGACATTAAAGAAAAAAAAACTAAAACTAGCTAACTGCCTTCTTCTTCTTTCTCTTTGCTCCCTTTTATACCCAGCTTGTTTCTCTCTCATGTCTGAACAAATCCCAGCTGTATTATTGACCTTTGGATCACTTTTGTGAGATTTTTGCCACTTTGTCAATTTTGGCGGGAATAATGGATTTGAGCAGTTGAGGATTGAGTGTTAAGAGTTTGGGATCATTTAATGGTTTTTGTTTTGTGTAGAGGTGGAGGAGACAAAGGTGTGGAAAGAATGAGGAGGGGGGATGGTGTAGCAGAGAAGCAGGTGAGCAAGTGGAAGGGGAAGGACTTTGGCGGGTAAAGGGATTTGACTGGATGGGTTGACTGGAGTAGTATTATTAAAAGGGGGTTCAAAAAGCTTAAATGGCAGGGGGGTCACTTGGGTGGAAGGGTCCAAAATGGGTATTAGGCTTAATAAATATAGGGACCTTAGGTGTAAATTCTGAAACTTCAAGGACCATATCTGCCAATTCAAAGAAGTTATTCCAAGGGACCACAAGTGACAACCTTCAAAAGTATAAGGATTAACTTTGCCATTTTCCAATTTCCAGGGGCCATTTTTGACATTTTTCAAACTTGAGGGACCAAAGTTGTAATTTTGCAAATTTTATATTTCAAGGGTTTGTTTTGACAACTTTTGAATCCCATGGACCTTAAATGACATTTTCCTTTATTTTGATTTACCAGGGACTGTTTTTGACAATTTTTTGAAACTTGGGGGACTAAAACTGCCAATTTTGCAAATTTGATACGTTTTTCATCTGATTTTGATATTTTTGCATTTAAAACACATAAAACACTGATTTGTGATATTTTGATCATTTTGATGTGTTTCTGAGTGTTTTCAGATGATTTTGCAGTTTAAAAGGTATAAAAATGATGAGTATTTAGACACTCATCAAAAAGCCTTCTTTGTAGTTTTCAATTAACTATGGATCGTATCAAGTTTTTAAAGTACAATATACTTCAAGAAACTTAACGAAGCTCTGATGCCAATTGTGGAAAACTAGAAGGGGGGGTTGAATAGTTTTACCAATTAAAACTTCCTTTTAAACAATTTAGATCGACTTATGTCAATCTATTTGGTTGTGTGTGTTGGATGTTGATAAACAAGCATATAAAGATATGTAATGAAAAGAGAAGAGTAAGAAGCACAAAACCACAACGCGAGTATTTATAGTGGTTCGGCTACAAGGACACCTTCCTTGCCCTACTCCACTCCCCGAGTCACCTACTCCAGAGTTTGTAATCACTACACCAATCTCCTTATGGCGGAGAAGCCTTCACAACGTCGCTTACACTTTTTCCGGTACAAAGCTAGATACCGAGTTCTTTCACACCAAGGCGAACCACACCTAACACAACGTCGCCTACCCTTTATACGGTGCTAGGCTAACCACCGAGTTCTTTCACACCTTAGGTGAACTACACCTTCACAACGTCGCCTACCCTTTATTAGGTACTAGGCTAAGTACCTAGTTCCATTGCAATGGAGGAACTACTACCACACTACACCAACGACTAATCCCAAAGGAGATCTACTCCTTTACAACATCATCAAGGACATCAATGCCCTTGGATCTAATTCTAGTCTATCTAGTACATCGAAACACACCATATCGAATGTACATCTAATGCACCTTTCACTAATGCCTTTGATTAGATCTACAAGACACCTTTCACTAATGTCTTTGATTAGATCTACAAGACACCTTTCACTAATGTCTTGTGTCTTCACTTCTAAGCACCTTTCACTAATGCTTCTTGTCTTGACTTCTAAGCACCTACCACAAGTGCTTATCCTATAGACGATAGATACCCTTCACTAATATCTTCGTCTTGACACTTGATACATCTTTCACTAATGTCTTTAACACTACGCTTCTTTGAATAAAGAAAGGGATCATCAACAAGAGGACTTCAATAACCTTGATGATGAGGAAGCTTGGCAACTCATGGACTTGAGCTTGCTCGACTTCAAAGGTGGTGATCTTCCCTTTAAGAGGAACCTAAAAGATCACACAAAAACAAAACTACAAACATAGATCTCTTGGATCTATGGTTAGTGAGATTTAACTCAGGGGAGAAAGTATGTTAGATGGGGGTAAGAAATAATGAAGAAATGGCTCACTATTTATAGAGGAAAAACCTACTGTTTCCCCGGATCCCACGGATCCCTTCCACTTGGGATCCGGCTAGCACAAAGCTAGGGATCCGTGGTCCGCTCCTCTTTGCCCATGGGTATTTTTGGTTATGGGTCATGGGTCATGGGTTATGGATTGATCCATGGTTTTCTTTCTAGATACATTGTACTTGGTTAAGTGGTATATATAAAACCATGGGTTATGGGTCAAAACCATTTGCCAGTATTTAACCTTTTTGTATATACTTGTATTTACCCAATTTAGCATACACTTAGTTTTTACCCATTTTGGTATACTTAGTTTAAGTATATGTTTAACCCAATATGTAAACACTAGTTGTTGTACATATGTATCTAAGTCATAAAATCACTTATACTAGTTTTAGTGTTTTATGTGAAAGCGTAAGTGTGTTATAAAACTATTAGTTCAAACCATTTACGTGTTTTATTTGTTTCCTTAAAATGATCTTACTTTTGTTATCGACAAAACATTAGAAGATCGTAAAATATAAATAAACATTTTTACGGCTTATTTGTATTAACACTTATAAAGACTACTTTGATGATGATAATAAAAGCACAGAGAGTACAAAATAAATCTGAAGATAAAGACACAATCTTTCCTTGAAGAAAAAGATGTTAAAGATACAGATACAAAGGAACTTGAAATCAAGCAAGTAGAATTCAAGTTAGGGGAAGATTGTTGGGATATAAAAGACAAAGTACTGAAGAAAGTCAAAGTGCTGAAGAAAGTCAAAGTACTGCTCAACATCAAAGTACTGCAAAGCTAAAGAACTGCTATATTGTTTATGGAAAGCTTTGTTATTCTAGAATATTCTTAGTTTAGATTAGTATTACTTATCGTACAAGAATTATAATTGTAAACCGACTAGGGTGTTCCTTATGCCTATAAAAGGATCCCTAGATTGGCATTAGAGATATGACTTTAGAGAGAATATTAGAGTTTATCAAGTTCGATAGTAGAGTTGTTAGGGTTGTTAGTAAATCTGTGTATCAAGCAGGTTCAAAGTATTAATAAAATCGTTGAAGTTAAAGTTATTCTTCTTAGCTTTATTGAAGTAGTTTTCGCATACTTAATAGAGTAAATTCAGTGTTTCATTGTTAGTAACTTAGGATTTATCCGAGGTTGTTAAGCCCTTAAAAGCTACATAAGTTAGTTTGGTCAGAGTATATCGATCCATCATCACTTTTTCTTTATTTGAAACCATTTTCTAATAGAACAGTGCGATTTTTACATTCCATTGCCTGGGTGCTTGATAACATCAAATAGTCCTGAATATTAAGTGTCAATTTCCCCCGTTAATGCTCGTTATTTATATCATTTATATGGATTTACGCTTGTTTTCCATTGTTTTACACTTTCAGGTAAATTACGAGCATTGGAGCTAAAGAGACGCGGAAATGGAAACGTTACTAAAGATTTATCACAGTATGCTTATTTTGAAGAAGTTACGGCGTAACTCATCTCTCACATTACGCCGTAACTATTGCGTGACCCAGAAGTCCAACTTATCAAGAGGTTACGGCGTAACTCTTCCCAAAGGTTACAACGTAACTCCATTAGGTCAAAAGAGGTTCCACGCCGCTGATACTTACGCCGTAACTACTGCAACACTTACGAGGTAACCGAGTTTATTAAAGACTACATCGTAACCACTTCTTAGGTTACGCCGTAACTAGCAGATCTAGTGCATTTACGGAGAAATAGAAGGTTACGGCGTAACTCCTCTATGGGTTACGCCGTAACCCAGACCAGGCCTATAAATACCCCACGAATTCCAGCATTTCAAAGCATCCTATTCCACACACAACACTCTGAGAACGTGGGAAAAAGCTCAAGGGAGGTCTAGGGAAGCATACGGAGCTGTTTCCAAGGGAGAAGTCACACCATTACGATAAGCTTTAGCGTTTATTATTTCTTTTACTTTCAATTCATGTATTTCGTACCTTTGAATATTGAATTGATGTGCATGATTAATATGAGCGGGTAAGCACCCTTTGGTGCTAGCCTAGTTATGATTGCTTAATTGTTTTGTTTACGTTTACCTTTACTTCCGTACAATTATTTCTAAGTGTATGCATGCATAGTTCTTTGGTAGTCACCCCTGATTCGGTAGTTTTGAATGGCGATAGAGGCCAATTGCCTAGGAGATATGACCAACTGACCCTAGGTGAGCGGACTGAGATGGGAAGGGTAAGATATGACCAACTGACGACCCTTTCTATTTGTGCGATTTGACCAACTCATCACCTATCGTTTGGATGAACTTAAGAATTGGGAGGTGTAGTGTCTAAGTTCCTAACGGCCGGGCACTCACTATTTAGAATCTAGCATGTAGCGGTACTTAATGACTTGGCTTAGGGGACCAGGAACAACAGGACTTATGATGGTGCGCCTGATTTCTCCTGTGGTGGCATCTTTGCTGATAGGTTAAGGCGAATTGACCAAATGTTGTCGTCTCGAATTTGACCTCACCTGAAGTAATTGGAAGTAGGTAGACGTAGACATAACTAGCTAGGAGGATTAACTAAGTTAGCACCACTATTCCTCTATTGATTTCCCTTCTACCATTTATTTGCTTTTCTGAATTAGTAGTTTAATTAATTAAAACCCTATCAAACCATTAATATTCTGTGACAATTAGACTTAGTAATTATCCGACACACATAGCTCTTGGGACAACCTCGGCTTTACCATTTACTACACTACACACGACCGGGTACACTGCCCGTTAGTGCATTAGGGTAGACCATAGGTATAGCGAGACACTATAAATATTAAGAACTGGTCAGTAAAACCTGCATCAAGTTTTTGGCGCCGCTGCCGGGGAGCTATATTAGGATTAATATTAAGTCTTTCATTTCATTTTTGAACTTTTCTCACGATCATATTTCAAGTTTTCAGGTACCATGGAAGCCATTAACATCGATAACCTCACTCTTGAGGAATATTTGGCATTGATAAGAGAAGAACAAGGGCCAGGGATTGTAAGGCCAGCCATTGCAGAAGATGCTCAATTCGAAATCAAACCTCAATTCATGAGGGAATTGCGTGCAAACCCCTTCTCTGGAAGCATCGCCGATGATGCCTATGAACATGTAGACAACGTCGAATACATTGTCAGCCTATTCAAAATCCCCAGAGTCTCACACGATGCTATAATGCTACGAGTATTCCCTATTTCTCTTACGGGAGCTACAAAAAGATGGGTCGATCGATTACCTGCAGGGACTGTCAACACTTGGCCTATCTTAAAAAAATATTTCAATCAGAGATATTGTCCTCCATCGAAGACGGCCAAGCAAATGGAAGAGATTCATAACTTCAAACAAGAGGGTGATGAAACATTATACCAAGCTTGGGAAAAATACAACGAATTGTTATACAAGTGCCCTACTCACGATCTTAACAGCCAACAAAAAGTGAACGTCTTTTACAAGGGACTGAACATCTCTTCAAGACAAATGGAAATTATTCAAAAAATGGCAGACCACTCTCACAAATGGCACAATGGAGGAAGCAACCGTAGTAAAAATAATGATATTGAGGGCCTTGCAGCAATAAACAACAAATTAGAAAGCCCTGGAAGAGAAATGAAGAAGCTCAAGGAAAATGTGCATTCCATTCAAGTGGAGCGAAATAGGGCTCGTCCTTCTAAAGAATGTTCCTCCAATGAAGAAGTTAAAAGGATCGGTGAAGTGAACTATGGAAAAGAATTCCCTTTCAAAAGCTACAATAATTACGGACCTAGATACCGTGAAAAATCCCCTGGCTTCTACACAAAAATCAACAATAATCCTCCTAAACCTAGCCTTGAAGAAATAATGCACCGACACATCGAAGAATCGACAAAAAAGGAAGATAGGCTCAAGGAATGGATGGTCAAAGTAAAGGAGGACACCAATATGAACCTACGTAACCAAGATGCTGCAATTAAGAACCTCGAAACACAAATTGGGCAATTAGCTGAGAACCTCGCAACAAGTAATGCTAAAGCCACTTCATGCAAAGCCATATTTGCGCAGGATAAAGCAAAAAAGGAGAAATGCACATCCTCTATCACTAATGATCTCTCCGGGATTAACTACCTAAGAAAGGATGATAAAGCTGAAGACGACGAGTTCCTACCAAGCCAACTTCCTGAGAAGCTGCAGTACCAGGAAAGTTTTCTTCTACCTTGCACTATTGGTAACATTAAGATTCCCGCGTTAGCTGATTTAGGGGCTGGGGTTAACCTTATCTCAACTACTCTATTCGAAAAAATCAAACTTACCAATTTAAAAGAAACAACTATTATGATTGAAATGGCGGACTCCTCTAAGGCTGTACCGAGGGGGATTGTGAAGAATGTGCTTTTGAAAATTGGAAAAAATTTCTTCCCCACCGATTTTGTAGTTATTGACATGGGAAAGCGGGAGGCTTACAACTTGATTGCTGGAAGACCTTTTCTGGCCACTTGTAGAGCTCAAATTATGGTTTTTGAAAAACAAATATCCTTGGGGACCGAAAAGGAACGACTAACTTTTAGTATGAATGAGCATTTAAAACCAAAAACTGAAATTTCTAATAATGTTCAATCACTAAACCCCACTCTACACTCTAAGCCTATTACTGATAATCGTAAAGAAAGTGTTGATCATTGTAAGCAGAAACAGGATGAAATTGTTCAAAGCATTGAGGAAACTCTGAGTCACAACCAACATTTTTGCAACTCGATGTCAACCAAAGAATGTGAATCGGCATGGTCACCATTTACTCATCCTCAAAAATGAGAAAGAAAAGCTAATGAATGGATTTACCCTCATAAGGGAGAGAGACATGATGTTGAATTAGCATTGGAAGATTGGTACAAATTAAAGCTTGGAAGCTCGAAATTGATTAAGGAACTGATCAAGCAGTATGGGTGCAACCATATCACTGACATCATAGGCGTAACAAGATCAAACATCAGCATTACTGATAATATTATTATTAAAGATGATAACCGAGGAGAATCATGTGATAAATGGCTTTCACATAAGTTGGGAACATTTGGGCTCAATAATTATACAAGGAAAAAAAGGCTTGATGATTGGATGAATGAACACCAACGAATGATGGAAGTATGGCAAGTTGAAAGACCCCCATAAGAGCCACGCGGCTCTGAGTCTAACTTAAAGACTCATTAATAAATAAAAGTTCTCTTTCGGGAGACAACCCGAATTATCCCTTTCTTCTGTTTTTATTTCCTTTCTGTTGGGTTTTGTGTTTTCTAACCATTTTTGCAGGAGACAAAGAAGTAATTACTGCTGCAGTTGCTGATCTAAACAGAGTTACAGCGTAACTCATCTTGGTGATTACACCGTAACCATCATTTTCGCAGCATAATTCTTGACGCATTACCAATTACGGCGTAATACCATCTCAGTGGTTACGCCGTAACTATTCGCTTCACAGCTCATGCCAGGTTTTGCCAGTTACGGCGTAACTCTCTCATAGGAGTTACGACGTAACTCTCCTCTTCTTTAATTCTTTCATTTTAAAACACAGTAACCTTGTATTAGTTTTTAAAATGAACTTTGTGGGTGCGTTCCCTGTAAACCCTCACGAGACTTCACTCGTCCACTCGGGACACCAAGTGGTTTAAAAAGCTTGTTGCATTCGCTAAATGCAACCGTGATTCCTACGAAAGTGAGTTAGGTTTGTTTTTCATTTTATTTATTTCTTTTTAGAATTATGCTTGTCGGTATTGTGATTTCAGGGATTGAAGTTTGTTCGCGACGCTTAAACGAAGGCACGATCCTTTCTCGTGGGCCTTCTTCTTTTTGGAGCAAATTTCAGGGAAGTTCTCGCTCTAATTCTACCTTTCTCTTCACCTTTATTTTAATGCCTAGTACAAAAGGGACTTTGTACAATTCAAGTGGGGGGACGGGAGTAGAATTCTCTCTTGAACTTTATTTCGCCCTCATTTTTCTAGTTTATTTTGAAAAATTATGCCATTTTTAAATTTTGACATGTTTTTCCGAACCTAACTAGATTAGACCTTAGACGAGCACATACAACCTTTGATATTACATTGTGAGATTAGCCTTACCCGTTTCCAATATTTTACCCCAAATCCACCAAATTATGAGTGTGCCGGTAGCTTACAACTTGATTGTTGGAAGACCTTTTCTGGCCACTTGTAGAGCTCAAATTATGGTTTTTGAAAAACAAATTTCCTTGGGGACCGAAAAAGAACGACTAACTTTTAGTATGAATGAGCATTTAAAACCAAAAACTGAAATTTCTAATAATGTTCAATCACTAAACCCCACTCTACACTCTAAGCCTATTACTGATAATCGTAAAGAAAGTGTTGATCATTGTAAGCAGAAACAGGATGAAATTGTTCAAAGCATTGAGGAAACTCTGAGTCCTAACAAACATTTTTGCAACTAGATGTCAACCAAAGAATGCGAATCGGCATGGCCACCATTTACTCGTCCTCAAAAATCTGAAAGAAAAGCTAATGAATGGATTTACCCTCATAAGGGAGAGAGACATGATGTTGAATTAGCATTGGAAGATTGGTACAAATTAAAGCTTGGAAGCTCGATATTGATTAAGGAACTGATCAAGCAGTATGGGTGCAACCATATCACTGACATCATAGGCGGAACAAGATCAAACATCAGCATTACTGATAATATTATTATTAAAGATGATGACCATGGAGAATCATGTGATAAATGGCTTTCACATAAGTTGGGAACATTTGGGCTCAATAATTCTACAAGGAAAAAAGGGCTTGATGATTGGATGAATGAACACCAACAAATGATGGAAGTAGGGCAAGTTCAAAGACCCCCATAGGAGCCCCGCGGCTCTGAGTCTAACTTAAAGACTCATTAATAAAGAAAAGTTCTCTTTCGGGAGACAACCCGAATTATCCCTTTCTTCTGTTTTTATTTCCTTTCTGTTGGGTTTTGTGTTTTCTAACCATTTTTGCAGGAGACAAAGAAGTAATTACTGCTGCAGTTGCTGATCTGAACAGAGTTACGGCGTAACTCATCTTGGTGATTACACCGTAACCATCATTTTCGCAGCAGAATTCTTGACGCATTACCAATTACGGCGTAATACCATCTCAGTGGTTACGCCGTAACTATTCGCTTCACAGCTCATGCCAGGTTTTGCCAGTTACGGCGTAACTCTCTCATAGGAGTTACGACGTAACTCTCCTCTTCTTTAATTCTTTCATTTTAAAACACAGTAACCTTGTATTAGTTTTTAAAATGAACTTTGTGGGTGCGTTCCCTGTAAACCCTCACGAGACTTCACTCGTCCACTCGAGACACCAAGTGGTTTAAAAAGCTTGTTGCATTCGCTAAATGCAACCGTGATTCCTACGAAAGTGAGTTAGGTTTGTTTTTCATTTTATTTTTTTCTTTTTAGAATTATGCTTGTCGGTATTGTGATTTCAGGGATTGAAGTTTGTTCGCGACGCTTAAACGAAGGCACGATCCTTTCTCGTGGGCCTTCTTCTTTTTGGAGCAAATTTCAGGGAAGTTCTCGCTCTAATTCTACCTTTCTTTTCACCTTTATTTTAATGCCTAGTACAAAAGGGACTTTGTACAATTCAAGTGGGGGGACGGGAGTAGAATTATCTCTTGAACTTTATTTCGCCCTCATTTTTCTAGTTTATTTTGAAAAATTATGCCATTTTTAAATTTTGACATGTTTTTCCAAACCTAACTAGATTAGACATTAGACGAGCACATACAACCTTTGATATTACATGGTGAGATTAGCCTTATCCGTTTCCAATATTTTACCCCAAATCCACAAAATTATGAGTGTGCCGGTAGCTTACAACTTGATTGTTGGAAGACCTTTTCTGGCCACTTGTAGAGCTCAAATTATGGTTTTTGAAAAACAAATTTCCTTGGGGACCGAAAAAGAACGACTAACTTTTAGTATGAATGAGCATTTAAAACCAAAAACTGAAATTTCTAATAATGTTCAATCACTAAACCCCACTCTACACTCTAAGCCTATTACTGATAATCGTAAAGAAAGTGTTGATCATTGTAAGCAGAAACAGGATGAAATTGTTCAAAGCATTGAGGAAACTCTGAGTCCTAACCAACATTTTTGCAACTCGATGTCAACCAAAGAATGCGAATCGGCATGGTCACCATTTACTCGTCCTCTAAAATGTGAAAGAAAAGCTAATGAATGGATTTACCCTCAAAAGGGAGAGAGACATGATGTTGAATTAGCATTGGAAGATTGGTACAAATTAAAGCTTGGAAGCTCGAAATTGATTAAGGAACTGATCAAGCAGTATGGGTGTAACCATATCACTGACATCATAGGCGGAACAAGATCAAACATCAGCATTACTGATAATATTATTATTAAAGATGATGACCATGGAGAATCATGTGATAAATGGCTTTCACATAAGTTGGGAACATTTGGGCTCAATAATTCTACAAGGAAAAAAGGGCTTGATGATTGGATGAATGAACACCAACGAATGATGGAAGTAGGGCAAGTTCAAAGACCCCCATAGGAGCCCCGCGGCTCTGAGTCTAACTTAAAGACACATTAATAAAGAAAAGTTCTCTTTCGGGAGACAACCCGAATTATCCCTTTCTTCTGTTTTTATTTCCTTTCTGTTGGGTTTTGTGTTTTCTAACCATTTTTGCAGGAGACAAAGAAGTAATTACTGCTGCAGTTGCTGATCTGAACAGAGTTACGGCGTAACTCATCTTGGTGATTACACCGTAACCATCATTTTCGCAGCAGAATTCTTGACGCATTACCAATTACGGCGTAATACCATCTCAGTGGTTACGCCGTAACTATTCGCTTCATAGCTCATGCCAGGTTTTGCCAGTTACGGCGTAACTCTCTCATAGGAGTTACGACGTAACTCTCCTCTTCTTTAATTCTTTCATTTTAAAACACAGTAACCTTGTATTAGTTTTTAAAATGAACTTTGTGGGTGTGTTCCCTGTAAACCCTCACGAGACTTCACTCGTCCACTCGGGACACCAAGTGGTTTAAAAAGCTTGTTGCATTCGCTAAATGCAACCGTGATTCCTACGAAAGTGAGTTATGTTTGTTTTTCATTTTATTTTTTTCTTTTTAGAATTATGCTTGTCGGTATTGTGATTTCAGGGATTGAAGTTTGTTCGCGACGCTTAAACGAAGGCACGATCCTTTCTCGTGGGCCTTCTTCTTTTTGGAGCAAATTTCAGGGAAGTTCTCGCTCTAATTCTACCTTTCTCTTCACCTTTATTTTAATGCCTAGTACAAAAGGGACTTTGTACAATTCAAGTGGGGGGACGGGAGTAGAATTATCTCTTGAACTTTATTTCGCCTTCATTTTTCTAGTTTATTTTGAAAAATTATGCCATTTTTAAATTTTGACATGTTTTTCCAAACCTAACTAGATTAGACCTTAGACGAGCACATACAACCTTTGATATTACATGGTGAGATTAGCCTTATCCGTTTCCAATATTTTACCCCAAATCCACAAAATTATGAGTGTGCCGGTAGCTTACAACTTGATTGTTGGAAGACCTTTTCTGGCCACTTGTAGAGCTCAAATTATGGTTATTGAAAAACAAATTTCCTTGGGGACCGAAAAAGAACGACTAACTTTTAGTATGAATGAGCATTTAAAACCAAAAACTGAAATTTCTAATAATGTTCAATCACTAAACCCCACTCTACACTCTAAGCCTATTACTGATAATCGTAAAGAAAGTGTTGATCATTGTAAGCAGAAACAGGATGAAATTGTTCAAAGCATTGAGGAAACTCTGAGTCCTAACCAACATTTTTGCAACTCGATGTCAACCAAAGAATGCGAATCGGCATGGTCACCATTTACTCGTCCTCTAAAATGTGAAAGAAAAGCTAATGAATGGATTTACCCTCATAAGGGAGAGAGACATGATGTTGAATTAGCATTGGAAGATTGGTACAAATTAAAGCTTGGAAGCTCGAAATTGATTAAGGAACTGATCAAGCAGTATGGGTGTAACCATATCACTGACATCATAGGCGGAACAAGATCAAACATCAGCATTACTGATAATATTATTATTAAAGATGATGACCATGGAGAATCATGTGATAAATGGCTTTCACTAAGTTGGGAACATTTGGGCTCAATAATTCTACAAGGAAAAAAGGGCTTGATGATTGGATGAATGAACACCAACGAATGATGGAAGTAGGGCAAGTTCAAAGACCCCCATAGGAGCCCCGCGGCTCTGAGTCTAACTTAAAGACTCATTAATAAAGAAAAGTTCTCTTTCGGGAGACAACCCGAATTATCCCTTTCTTCTGTTTTTATTTCCTTTCTGTTGGGTTTTGTGTTTTCTAACCATTTTTGCAGGAGACAAAGAAGTAATTACTGCTGCAGTTGCTGATCTGAACAGAGTTACGGCGTAACTCATCTTGGTGATTACACCGTAACCATCATTTTCGCAGCAGAATTCTTGACGCATTACCAATTACGGCGTAATACCATCTCAGTGGTTACGCCGTAACTATTCACTTCACAGCTCATGCCAGGTTTTGCCAGTTACGGCGTAACTCTCTCATAGGAGTTACGACGTAACTCTCCTCTTCTTTAATTCTTTCATTTTAAAACATAGTAACCTTGTATTAGTTTTTAAAATGAACTTTGTGGGTGTGTTCCCTGTAAACCCTCACGAGACTTCACTCGTCCACTCGGGACACCAAGTGGTTTAAAAGGCTTGTTGCATTCGCTAAATGCAACCATGATTCCTATGAAAGTGAGTTAGGTTTGTTTTTCATTTTATTTTTTTCTTTTTAGAATTATGCTTGTCGGTATTGTGATTTCAGGGATTGAAGTTTGTTCACGACGCTTAAACGAAGGCACGATCCTTTCTCGTGGGCCTTCTTCTTTTTGGAGCAAATTTTAGGGAAGTTCTCGCTCTAATTCTACCTTTCTCTTCACCTTTATTTTAATGCCTAGTACAAAAGGGACTTTGTACAATTCAAGTGGGGGGACGGGAGTAGAATTATCTCTTGAACTTTATTTCGCCCTCATTTTTCTAGTTTATTTTGAAAAATTATGCCATTTTTAAATTTTGACATGTTTTTCCGAACCTAACTAGATTAGACCTTAGTCGAGCACATACAACCTTTGATATTACATGGTGAGATTAGCCTTATCCGTTTCCAATATTTTACCCCAAATCTACCATATTATGAGTGTGCCGGTAGCTTGTAAACTTTAGAACTTGGCCTTTGCATCATTTTGAGACCATAGACGAGGTATGTTGAGTTAGCTCGATGTATTTGTACTTTTCAGTTTTAGAAGGCAGTATTATATGATTATCACCCAAACAGCCTACCATTGTGAGTCTATCGATTAGTCACCTCGACTTTTCGACCCCCATGTGAAACCCTTTTGTTGCACTCCCCTTTAGTGCAAGATACCCCTAGATATACCCTTCTGAGCCATTACTTTCATTTTGTCACCCCAATATATTGTTTCGTTACACCCTTACACCTTAGCCTACCCTGTAGTCTTTATCTGTAATTAGGAAGTCATCATTTGCCTAAGTTCAAGGTTCGAGTGGAAAGGTTTGGAAATCATGCTTTCATCGACAACAATTATGAAGATCATTAAAGACCCCCCGAATTCCCATTGTTCATCTCAAGTGGGGGGATGTTATGTTATCATGTTATGTTAAAAAAAAAGAAAAAAAAATAGTAGTTGATTGAGTTATGATTTTGTAAAGTGCGATGTTATAAGCACTATTGTATGAGCTTTATTGTTTAGTATCGAGGAGGCCACCTCGGTCACATTTAAAGATTGGAGTTGGAGTTATACCAACTGAAGAAGAAAAGGTAGTGTGCCCATCACGACGTCCTCTAATGACACATCTACCTTGCATTTCATGATCCGGTCTCTAGACTTCTAAGCTTGAACTTTGGGCGGACGGTAAGTGGTGATGACTTAGTTATAGATATAGACTACCTGCTTGTTTTTCATTTTACACCAATTATATATCCCATGTCTTATCCTACCCTTTAGTCATGAAGCGTGTCTAGGTGATGCAGCGAGCAATCTTTGGTGTCTTGGCCATGGATTTGGTCATGTATCATTGATTTTGTCCACTTCGCCGTGACATGTTAGTAATGACGAGTCACCCCTTAACCTTTGTCGTGTTTACCCATATTGCCTTCGAGAATTGTTTAGCCCTTAACTCTAGTGGTGGAGATTTGTGTAACCGCCAAGCTTATGATAGAATACATGCTATGACTGTGCGATTGAGTGATCACCCCGAAATAGGCACTTAGAATAGTTGAGAGATTTGAGTGTTTGTTCCCCTTTCGTATGGTGTTCGGCTTTGTTTTATTCTAGCATAAGGGATTTGTAAACTCATATTTTCCAGGTTTTGGGAGATATCTTTTTAGGAATCTATCTAATAAGGTCTACTTGAGGGCAAGTAGAGTTCAAGTGGGGGGATATTTGATAACATCAAATAGTCCTGAATATTAAGTGTTAATTTCCCCCGTTAATGCTCGTTATTTATATCATTTATATGGATTTACGCTTGTTTTCCATTGTTTTACACTTTCAGGTAGAGCATTGGAGCTAAAGAGACGCGGAAATGGAAACGTTACTAAAGATTTATCACATTATGCTTATTTTGAAAAAGTTACGGCGTAACTCATCTCTCACATTACGCCGTAACTATTGCGTGACCCATAAGTCCAACTCATCAAGAGGTTACGGCGTAACTCTTCCTAAAGGTTACGACGTAACTCCATTAGGTCAAAAGAGGTTCCACGCCGCTGATACTTACGCCGTAACTACTGCAACACTTACGACGTAACCGAGTTTATTGAAGACTACGGCGTAACCACTTCTTAGGTTACGCCGTAACTAGCAGATCTAGTGCATTTACGGAGAAATAGAAGGTTACGGCGTAACTCCTCTATGGGTTACGCCGTAACCCAGACCTGGCCTATAAATACCCCACGAATTCCAGCATTTCAAAGCATCCCATTCCACACACAACACTCTGAGAACGTGGTAAAAAGCTCAAAGGGAGGTCTAGGGAAGCATACGGAGCTGTTTCCAAGGGAGAAGTCACACCATTACGATAAGCTTTAGCGTTTATTATTTCTTTTACTTTCAATTCATGTATTTCGTACCTTTGAATATTGAATTGATGTGCATGATTAATATGAGAGGCTAAGCACCCTTTGGTGCTAGCCTAGTTATGATTCCTTAATTGTTTTGTTTACATTTACCTTTACTTTCGTACAATTATTTCTAAGTGTATGCATGCATAGTTCTTTGGTAGTCACCCCTGGTTCGGTAATTTTGAATGGCGATAGAGGCCAATTGCCTAGGAGATATGACCAACTGACCCTAGGTGAGCGGACTGAGATGGGAAGGGTAAGATATGACCAACTGACGACCCTTTCTACTTGTGCGATTTGACCAACTCATCACCTATCGTTTGGATGAACTTAATAATTGGGGGGTGTAGTGTCTAAGTTCCTAACGGCCGGGCACTCACTATTTAGAATCTAGCATGTAGCGGTACTTAATGACTTGGCTTAGGGGACCAGGAACAACAGGACTTATGACGGTGCGCCTGATTTCTCCTATGGTGGCATCTTTGCTGATAGGTTAGGGCGAATTGACCAAATGTTGTCCTCTCGAATTTGACCCCACCTGAAGTAATTGGAAGTAGGTAGACGTAGACATAACTAGCTAGGAGGATTAACTAGGTTAACACCACTATTCCTCTATTGATTTCCCTTCTACCATTTATTTGCTTTTATGCATCAGTAGTTTAATTAATTAAAACCCTATCAAACCATTAATATTCTGTGATAATTAGACTTAGTAATTATCCGACACACATAGATCTTGGGATGACCTCGGCTTTACCATTTACTACACTACACACGACCGGGTACACTGCCCGTTAGTGCATTAGGGTAGACCATAGGTATAGCGAGACACTATAAATATTAAGACCTGGTCAGTAAAACCTGCATCAAGTTTTTGGCGCCGCTGCCGGGGAGCTATATTAGGATTAATATTAAGTCTTTCATTTCATTTTTATACTTTTCTCACGATCATATTTCAAGTTTTCAGGTACCATGGAAGCCATTAACATCGATAACCTCACTCTTGAGGAATATTTGGCATTGACAAGAGAAGAACAATGGCCAGGGATTGTAAGGCCAGCCATTGCAGAAGATGCTCAATTCGAAATCAAACCTCAATTCATGAGGGAATTGCATGCAAACCCCTTCTCTGGAAGCATCGCCGATGATGCCTATGAACATGTAGACAACGTCGAATACATTGTCAGCCTATTCAAAATCCCTAGAGTCTCACGCGATGCTATAATGCTACGAGTATTCCCTATTTCTCTTACGGGAGCTGCATAAAGATGGGTCGATCGATTACCCTGTCAACACTTGGCCTATCTTAAAAAAATATTTCATTCAGAGATATTGTCCTCCATCAAAGACGGCCAAGCAAACGGAAGAGATTCATAACTTCAAACAAGAGGGTGATGAAACATTATACCAAGCTTGGGAAAGATACAACGAATTGTTATACAAGTGCCCTACTCACGATCTTAATAGCCAACAAAAAGTGAACGTCTTTTACAAGGGACTGAACATCTCTTCAAGACAAATGATTGATTCTCAAGGGCCAATTCCTAGTAGGACACCCACCATGGCTTTGGAAACTATTCAAAAAATGGCAGACCACTCTCACAAATGGCACAATGGAGGAAGCAACCGTAGTAAAAATAATGATATTGAGGGCCTTGCAGCAATAAACAACAAATTAGAAAGCCTTGGAAGAGAAATGAAGAAGCTCAAGGAAAATGTGCATTCCATTCAAGTGGAGCGAAATGGGGCTCGTCCTTCTAAAGAATGTTCCTCCAATGAAGAAGTTAAAAGGATCGGTGAAGTGAACTATGGAAAAGAATTCCCTTTGAAAAGCTACAATAATTACGGACCTAGGTATCGTGAAAAATCCCCTGGGTTCTACACAAAAATCAACAATAGTCCTCCTAAACCTAGCCTTGAAGAAATAATGCACCGACACATGGAAGAATCGACGAAAAAGGAAGATAGGCTCAAGGAATGGATGGTCAAAGTAAAGGAGGACACCAATATGAACCTACGTAACCAAGATGCTGCAATTAAGAACCTCGAAACAAAAATTGGGCAATTAGCTAAGAACCTCGCAACAAGTAATGCTAAAGCCACTTCCTGCAAAGCCATATTTGCGCAGGATAAAGCAAAAAAGGAGCAATGCACATCCTCTATCACTAATGATCTCTCCGGGATTAACTACCTAAGAAAGGATGATAAAGCTGAAGACGACGAGTTCCTACCAAGCCAACTTCCTGAGAAGCTGCAGTACCAGGAAAGTTTTCTTCTCCCTTGCACTATTGGTAACATTAAGATTCCCGCGTTAGCTGATTTAGGGGCTGGGGTTAACCTTATCTCAACTACTTTATTCGAAATAATCAAACTTACCAATTTAAAAGGAACAACTATTATGATTGAAATGGCGGACTCCTCTAAGGCTGTACCGAGGGGGATTGTGAACAATGTGCTTTTGAAAATTGGAAAATTTTTCTTCCCCACTGATTTTGTAGTTATTGACATGGGAAAGCGGGAGGCTTACAAATTGATTGTTGGAAGACCTTTTCTGGCTACTTGTAGAGCTCAAATTATGGTTTTTGAAAAACAAATTTCCTTGGGGACCGAAAAGGAACGAATAACTTTTAGTATGAATGAGCATTTAAAACCAAAAACTGAAATTTCTAATAATGTTCAATCACTAAACCCCACTCTACACTCTAAGCCTATTACTGATAATCGTAAAGAAAGTGTTGATCATTGTAAGCAGAAACAGGATGAAATTGTTCAAAGCATTGAGGAAACTCTGAGTCCTAACAAACATTTTTGCAACTAGATGTCAACCAAAGAATGCGAATCGGCATGGCCACCATTTACTCGTCCTAAAAAATGTGAAAGAAAAGCTAATGAATGGATTTACCCTCATAAGGGAGAGAGACATGATGTTGAATTAGCATTGGAAGATTGGTACAAATTAAAGCTTGGAAGCTCGATATTGATTAAGGAACTGATCAAGCAGTATGGGTGCAACCATATCACTGACATCATAGGCGGAACAAGATCAAACATCAGCATTACTGATAATATTATTATTAAAGATGATGACCATGGAGAATCATGTGATAAATGGCTTTCACATAAGCTGGGAACATTTGGGCTCAATAATTCTACAAGGAAAAAAGGGCTTGATGATTGGATGAATGAACACCAACGAATGATGGAAGTAGGGCAAGTTCCCTTATCTTGCAAAGGTTAAATTATGCTAGATAAACTAACACAACTAGTTTAGAATTTTTTTTGAGTTTAATCAAACACTATGCGGAATCTAGTAATTGATATTAAAAAGAATACAATAAACAATAAACGCTTTAATATTATTGATGAATAATACGAATAATTTATCAAGTATTAGGGTTTACAACCTTGAAGCTAACAATACAACTCATACTAATCTCTATACCTTAGGCCTTCTTTAATAGACTAAGGAGTCCTATTAGGTTTACAATACGTATTCTACAAGTAAAGAATACTTTCCTAAGTATACCAAATCGTTTACATACTTATCTATGAATTCTATACTTATCTAAACCAACTTATAATTACAACTAGTATAACTAATCTTCATACTAGCAGCATTAAGTCTTCAGCAATACTAACTTAGTACTAGCAGCACTATCTTTTCTTCTAGCAGCACTAACAACTTAGTGTATTTCCTTTGAAGTTTCCAGCATCAGCATTATACAATAGCAGTCTGAATCTTCAAACAAGCGGCAGTAATCATGTTACTAGCAGCAGTAACAACACTTAGAATATTTTCCATTAATCCTCATGAGCAGTCTTAACAATATGAGCAGCAACAATACCTGGAAGTCTTTGAAACCCAAAAATCCTCCCCTAAACTTGATATTTCCTTCCAAAATCATTGAGTTTCTTTCAAAGCATTGATAATCACCAGGAGGATGATTTCAAACACTTTACTTCTTCTTCTAAGGATGTAGAATGTTCTCCATCTTCTTGATCAACTGGTAAATCATTTCATTATATCTATCAATTTAAATTCTAACTTTTCCAGTATCAAGCATCTAATGAATTGTTGCATGACTTAATCTAGGATAATCCTTTTCAACCAGCATGTAGAATTGAAGTCCCTTCATAGCTACAATATGAACTCCACAAGATTGATATACCTTCCATTTTAGAACTGTATTATTGTATTGAGCACTCTAAACATTATCTTCATGACTTTTCTCAGGTTTAAACATTACTTTCAAGTCTCCCCAAAGAACTCTGTCTAAGATATCATATGGCCTGTCATATCCATACTTAGCTTTCACCAACTTCCATAGAGTATCCAAATCATCCCTATCAAAACTTCTTAGCATCTGACTAAAAGTGATGAATCTTTTAATCTGTCCACCAGCTCTCATTATCTCCGACCAAGCTGTTTTACCATGTAATCCAGATTTCCAAGTAATAATAGGTACTTTGACCTTCAAAGGAACACCATCTACCATTTCCTCATCAGCACCTGAAGCAATCACTGTTAATTTTTGTTTTTCAGCTCTGTTTAATTCTTCATCCAATTCTTCCTGCTTTTTCTCCTTCTGCTCATCTAGTTTCTGCTTCTTAATTACTTCCTGCTCTAACTTCTTTCCTGCTCCATTAGACCTTCCTACTTTCTCTATGTTTTCACCTTCTTTATCAGAACTCCCCACCACTTCTTCTGAGTTTATAGCAATAAAAGTGTTTACCTTTCTGAAAACCTTATCAAAATTCTCATTAACCTTCTCAAAATTAAGATTCTTCAGTTGATATGGCTTTCAGTTATCCATGTTTTTGAGATAAGTACAATACGCTTTTATTTGTTCTGCTCTAGTTGGTGGTTTATTCCTTTTAGCTTTTACCTTTTGAGCTGCAAAGAATCTTCTTCTTTTCTCCAAAATTTCATGTACAACCTGGCTTTCTCTTCCATTGACAGTTACTCATTTTTTCTTGCAACATCCTCTGAGCCAATAGATTATCTGCCTCAGTCTTAGCTTGAATGTCATCAAATCTATTCCATTCTTTTTCCAAGGCTAGATTATCTTCTTCTTGTTTCTTTGCCAATTCAGCTTCTCTATTGTACTCAGCTTGCAACTGTCTAGCAATTTCTGCATCAGCAAAAAGTTGTTCTTTCTTTGACAAAGGCACAACAGGTTCTTCACTCACCTTCTCTTTTCCTTTTCCTTCTGATTGTTGTTGTTTTTGGTGATAGTTGTTGTTGTTGATGAGGGTTCTCTAATAGTCACACCTTTAGCTTTTGGTTTTAATTTCTTCAATCCAGTAAGAGCATTAGCCAAAGTTATGTCATCATCATCTAAAGGAACCTCAGCAGTTGTTGTGGAAGTAGCAGCAGTACTAGTGGATACACCAGCAGTAATCATGTAACCAGTAGCAGTAACAACACTTAGAATATTTTCCATTAATCCCCATGAGCAATCTTAACCATATGAGCAGCAGCAGTTTCTGGAAGTCTTTGAAATCCAACAATAAGTGCAAGGTTCGATGGTTTTATTAAGGTTAGTGTAGAAACAATAGTTTTCTTTGCTTAGCTTGGAGTAGTTAACATCTTTTTTAGTTCCATATTTAACTTTGTCATCAAGCACAAAGTCAGACAACTTAGTGGGAAGATTTGAGACCCTTCCTGATCTCTCTATATAACTGGCTCAATATTGATGTTTTGAATGTTGTGGTTACCTTCAAAAGTGGAAGTGAGTTCCACTATATTGTCTTCATAGGATAAATGGTCAATGTCATCAATGATTCCATCATTTGCTAGTGATTCATTATCACTGGTATTGATGCTTTCAAAACTGGGTGATTCACCAACATTATCCTGATACCCAGCCTGTGATTCACCATTAGGTGGAGTGTTTGTTGGGTTTGAGTTTTGGTGATAAGGGGTATCAAAAAATTTAAGAAGATTGACATTGTCATTTTTATTTTCATTTATTGTAATAATTGTTTTTTTTTTCATTCATTTTTAAGGAAAAATATTTTCATAAAACTTTACATCTCTGGAGAAGAAAAAGCTTTTAATTTGAAGACTATACAACTTATACCCCATTTTTTTTATTTGAATATCCAACAACCACGCATTTCTCGGATATTTTTGAAAATTTATCATGGTTATTTAATATGGTAGCAAAACAGAGACATCCAAATGATCTAATATGGTCAGTATTTGGTTATTTTTCAAACACCAATTCACATGGAGTTTTGCCGTTGAACACAGAGGAAGGAAGTCTGTTTATAATGTAAGTAGCAGTGAGTACACATTCCATCCATAAGAGGAATCCCCCCCCTAAAACAAAATAGACCTAGCCAAATTAAGAAGGTTTATGTGTTTCCTCTCAGCAATGCCATTTTGCTGAGGGGTATAAGAGCATGTTATTTGATGAATTATTCCATTTTGTTTGCAAAAATAAATCCATTTTGTTATTAACAAATTCAGTGCCACTATCACCTCTGAATATTTTGACAGCTTTGCTAAACCGAGTTTTTGTGTATTCATGAAACACAAGAATTTGTGAGAAAGCTTCATCTTTTGATTTTAGAAGGTATAGCCAAACAACCAGGAATAATCATCCACAACAGTTAAGAAGTAATTGTATCCTTCTCTACTTGTTATTCTATAAGGACCCCAAACATACAGGTGAACAATATCCCCGACCTTAGTGGTCTTATGATCATTGATTGGAAATGGTTCCCTTGTTTGTTTGGCATGATGACAGATATCACAAGGAGCAGCTATACCATTACCATTTATGTCAATTCTTCTTTTGAGCACTTTTAGGACTTGTTCAGAAGGATGACCAAGCCTATTGTGCCAAAGAGTGTTGGAATGACATATCATATTTATTGCATTTTATGAAAGATTCAAAACAATTGAAGTAAAAAAAAGTACAAAACTCCTTGTTTACTACCAGTCCCTATTGTTTTCTTCAGGTGTAAGTCTTAGATATAACATTTGTATTCATCAAATCCTATAAATAGTTTGATATCTCTGGCTAATTTTTGAACTGATAGGAGGCTTACCAACACACCATAAAGTGTTATTTTGCCACTTAGCTTTAAGTTTCCAACCTTTTTTATGAAAGCAATTATTCCATTAGGATGATCAATTTGAATATTTAGGTTAGAGATATCAAGAACATCTTCAAGGTTATCAAGTGAAGTAGCTATGTATTGATTTGCACCATAATCTATAATCTACCCTTTATCAATTTTATAAAGCTTGAAAAAGGTTTTTGAAGTGGAACAAAAGAATGTACCTGCCATATTGGCCTGTCCATTTTTTTACAGGTTTGAAGTTGATTAAATTTATTAGTTGTTGCATTTGCTCAGCTGTGAAATGAGTATTAGCAAAAGTATGCACTTTAGTAGATAAAGCAACACTATTGTTGTTGTTGAAGTTGGTTGATGTTCTTTGCATATTGTTATTTCCCATTTTTTTTTCTTGATGTGATCAAGATACCCCACAATTTTATAGCGTTTTTCAATTGTGTGACCAGGGAGGCAACACTTTGGATTTGAGCAGACCACATTAGGGTTCTTTTTGATTTTATTCTTTCTGTTGTAATTGTTATTGTTAGGACCTTTAACAGCAAAAACAAAAACATGAGATTTAGTTCCAGTGGTAGAAGAGGAGGAGCCTCTATGAGATTCTTCCTTGGAAACAAGAGAGAAAGCAGTCTTGACATCATGAAGAGGTTGCCTTGTTAATAGAATACTTATGGGTTGATAGATGTCATCAAGGCCCATGAGAAATTACATTAGCTTTATAAGATCTGAATGTTTTTGAACGCCTTTTAGCATCACAAGTGCATAAGGGTAGTTTAGTTATTCCATAAAAATGTCTTCATAGGGAGTTAAGATTGTGATACTAATATGAAACAAGAGTTCCATTCTATTTTAAAGAATTTATTTGTCGATGTAAAACCACCAATGTAAGAAGTGAACGATTTTATTATAACCGAATGATTACAAATACACAATGATTATCAATGAGACAATCAAATGTAGGATACACAAAAGATTAAATGATTTGGATATTGGGGAAACTGCTCGTGAAAAGAAGATGAGCACTGATGTTTGTGGTGTTTTTGGATGTGTCGTAGAACCTAGCATATGGGTTCAATATATAACCATATGGTTACACAAAACTTCACTTGAAGCCCTCCTTCTTAGCAAAAGAGCACATCCAGTCCCTGAATTTATACCTTAGCTTACCAGCCTTCTATTTCAGCATTCTTTTGTTGTGACAACTCGTAATTTCAGGTCATTTTACAAACTTTGAAAATTTCACTATTCATCTCGGGAATTTACTATTCACTGGTTACTATTCATCATTTTACTATTAATCGTTTTTTAAGTCGATTTGATATTTTGAAAGGTTATTTCAAAATTTTACTATTCACGAAACACTATTCATTCCCGGAGAAAAATCACTATTCATGATTCACTATTCATCATTTTCCGTAAACTGGGTTTACGAGTATCAAATACGCGTAACCTTGAGGGTTAAGCTGCGTATTCATGAAAAATCATTGAGGACATTTCATATAGACTAGAGTTAGTCTACATATCATCAGTAACATCATTTCATATCAGTTTATGCATGGTTTTGCATAATTCATTAACGTTTATTTTCCTATTAAATAAACGCTATCGCATAATCATTTATTTTAAATATTTTATCCGACACTTCCAAAAATTTTCCTAATATATTTTTATACTCATTTTAAGACTATAAAAATTATATTATTAGTTTACCCAATGTTTTGAATTTATTTTGTATATAAATTGTTACATATATATATTTACGACGGTTTTCGTAAATTCAACTCGATAAATATTTATTCACTCAATACTTGCGAGAAATGTATTTTTATAATTTTTATAACTTCGATATATTTTATTTTGTTCCGTCAAAATCGATTTCTAGCTAACACTACACCTAATAACTAATTATATGTACCAAATATACATTATATATAACTTAAACTACATATAAATGATAAAGTTACACAAAATTCTTCCACCCTTTTACCCATTGCCGCCCCCTAGTCACAATAAGTAGACAATTTGATTTTCTCTACCTAAATGTACACATATTTATTTTTACTAAGATATTTGCTATACAAAGAGTACCACTAAAACAAACACATACATACTCATTTTGAAAGGTGTAAATGAAAGAAAACCTCTTCATTATTGTTGGTGTGTATTTGCCTAGAACAGGGTACGATAATCAAACACAATAACAATACCACTAGGTGGTTACCGGATATCACTTGGAATCGTGTGATCACTTTCCAAAGTAAACTATTCGACCCTAATGCCTGGGTATCACGAATATCTACTTGGGATAAGACCAAATGTTAGTTAGTGATATAGGCACAAATCAATAACCCTTTTGCTTATAAGTGTTAATCGTTTTCTGTGTGTCCATCATGCATGATCATATATCCTATTTATAGGAAATTACTCTTAGCTAGTCAAATGGAATTATGAGTATTAATCGGCCCATCAATAGCCTCATAATTATCCCCATTATAGCCGTTAGTGGTTACATGACTAATTAAACGTGGTCATTAAGCAGTTGAAACTGCCACTTGAATAGGTCAATGCCCGTTACAAGCAGTACTTTAACACTAGCAGTACTTTCATACCACTAGCAGTACTTTCATAACACTAGCAGTGGAAACATAGCACTAGCAGTGGAAACCATGCCTATCCGCGTTAACTTAGCACTAGCAGTGGAAACACTGCCTATCAGTACCAACTTAGCACTAGCAGTGGAAACACTACCTATCAGTACTATCTTAGCACTACCAATACAAACCACTATTAGAGTCAGGGTGTTCATGGACCTTATGGGTGTACACTCCGTACCTCCTAACCCATTACCAGGTGTGAACTAATCCCACAAGTGCACTAAATTTTCCAACAATCCTCCCCAAATTTAGTTCACTTCCTTTGCATGAAAACAAACATCAAACAAAACATGTGCATAAACGAAAATGTCCTGAGGATTGAATTTTCATCTTAGTAAATTACACGTTCAAATATTCGAGAATCAGGGTGTTCTAAGAATTGAACCCTTCAACCCATTTGAATACTTGAAGATAAAATACACACAAGTTTTCAAACACTTAAAAGCTCCTGACACTAAACAAGCCATGTGTCCATATCCAAATTCATAAATGTTGTAAAAGCTAAAAGTCCAAAAGCTTCCTGAAGCGGCAAAACTTCAACATTTACATAGGTGGTTCCTCTTTATTCATGCTCCTGCCAAGCACTTTTTCAAAGAAAATTAACCATTAAGAAGTAAAGACTTCATCCTCCTTTCAGCAGGTTCTGAGCACAACCTTGGGATGTAAATAAAACATGTGCTCCAGTCCACTGAATGTTCAGCTTTCCACATTGAACTCAACTCCCAAGTTTCCTTAGGAGGGAGTTGGGTGTCCTAGCATTCAGTGACTAAGTTGGACTTAAACCCATCCCTTTAGCAGACTTTGCAACCAAGTCTCTAGCCAAACTCTTCGTCAAGTGATCAACTAAATTTTGTTGAGATCTAACAAACTCTATAGATACTACCCCATTCATGATAAGCTCACGAATCGTGCTATGTCTGACACCTAAGTGTCTAAACTTACCATTGTACATCTGGCTATAAGCCTTAGCCAATGTAGCTGCACTATCACAACGGATAGAAATAGGTGCTATAGGTTTAGGTCACAATGGAATCTCAAGAAGCAAGTTTTTCAACCATTCAGCTTCTTTACCAGCAGCTGCTAAGGCCACAAATTCAGATTCCATTGTTGAACTGGTGATGCAAGTTTGTTTCTTGGATGCCCAAGAAATTGCACCTCCACCAATGAGGAATACCCAGCCACTGGTAGACGAATTGTCTTCAGTGTTACTAATCCAACTTGCATCAGTGTATCCTTCCAACAATGATGGATAACCAGTATATGAGAGACTATAATCCATAGTTCTCTTCAAATACTTCAGTACCCTCTGAACTGCTTGCCAGTGATGAGCACTAGGATTACTAGTGTACCTGCTCAATTTTCCCACTGCAAAACCACTATCAGGTCTTGTACAAGTCATGGCATACATCAAGCAGCCAATTACCCTAGAATACTCAAGTTGAGATACAGCCTTGCCATTATTAGGCATCAACTTCTCACAAGTATCCATAGGTGTACTCACAAGAGTACAATCAAAGTAATTGAATTTCCTCAACACCTTCTCAATATAATGAGACTGAGAGATAGAAATTCTTTTACTTTCATGTTTAATCCTTATACCAAGGATAACATCAACCTCCTCCATGTCCTTCATGGAGAACCTTGATGACAAAAATTCCTTTGTCAGGTCAACCTGATTTTGGTCAGTGCCAAAGATCAACATGTCATCAACATATAGACAAATGATGACTCCTTTACCAGATTCATCAAATTTGCTATATACACATTTGTCAGCCTGGTTAAGAACATAACCACTAGACAAAACCACTTCATCAAATTTTTGATGCCATTGCTTAGGTGCCTGCTTCAGTCCATAAAGAGACTTAATCAGTTTACACACCTTGTTTTCATTGCCAGGCATGATGAAGCCCTGAGGTTGGTTCATATAAACCTCCTCTTCCAATTCACCATTCAAGAAAGCTGTTTTCACATCCATCTAATGAATAATCAGATTGTGAATAGATGCCATAGCAATCAGCAGTCTTATGGTACTGATACGAGCCACAGGGGTGTAAGTATCAAAATAGTCTATCCCTGACTTTTGTTTAAAGCCCTGAATGACTAGTCTAGCCTTGAACTTTTCAATAGTTCCATCTACCTTCATTTTTCTTTTGAAAATCCAATTGCAACCCAAAGGTTTGCAACCTGGTGGTAGATCAACCAACACCCAAGTGTTGTTGCCCATGATGGAATCCATCTCATCATTGATTACTTCTTTCCAGAAAGCAATGTCCTGGGACTTCATTGCTTCTTCAAATGTCTTGGGATCATCCTCAACAATGAAGCAATAGGAGTATTGGTCAGAGACCTCATCCCTTGTTCCTTCAATTAAGTATAATTGAAACACAGGTCCAAATGACTTTGGAGTCCTGACCCTTTTGCTTTTTCTAAGCATAGGTTCAGGTTGTTGAACCACAACCTCATCAGGTACCACTGATGGTTCATCATCAGGGACCTCTGATACACCAGTCTCATGAGTTCCATTAGGAATCCTCTGACTTGGTCTAGGGACTGATGAGAATCTACTCTCATCAAAGTTTGCATCCCTTGATTCAATTATTGAGTTAACTGAAACATATTCATTAGGTTTAATAACATAGAACCTAAAAGCCTTGGAATGCTCAGCATATCCAACAAAGATGCAGTCAATACCTCTTTCACCCAAAGTTTTCAGCTTTGGATCAGGGAGTCTTACAACAGCCCTACAACCCCAAACCCTGAGATAGTTCAGGTTGGGTTTCCTTTTAGTCCAGAGTTCATAAGGGGTAACCTTGTTCCTTTTGTTGGGAACTCTATTTAGTAAATAGCAAGCTGTTAACATAGCTTCACCCCAGAACCCTTGACTCAGTCCTAAATAGGACAACATGGAATTAACCATTTCCTTCAGCACCCTGTTTTTCCTTTCAGAAATACCATTTTGTTGAGGAGTATAAGGGGCAGTCGTTTCATGGATAATTCCAACTGACTGAAAATACAGAGTATCCATGTACTCACCTCCCCTATCAGTCCTTAATCTTTTGATTAGGGACCCAAGTTGTAATTCAACTTCAGTTTTAAACACTTTGAATTTATCTAATGCTTCATCCTTAGTATGTAAAAGATAGACATAACAAAACCTAGAAGCATCATCAATAAATGTCACAAAGTACTTCTTATTCCCCAAAGATGGAGTAGCATGCAAATCACACAGGTCACTGTGTATTAGCTCCAAGAGCTTAGTCTCACGACTAACACCCTGAAAAGGTTTCTTAGTTATCTTGGTCAACAAGCTAGTTTTACACTTTTCAGTGTCCATGTCAAATGCTGGGATTAACCTATCCTTAGACATATCTTGCATTCTCTAATAGTGTACATGGCCAAGTCTATCATGCCAAAGGGTAGAGTCAGTCTGGTCAGTGGTGGTCACAAATGTTGAATTTACACTATCAGTGGCAATATTAAGCCTGAACATTTGATTACATAAATAACCAAAACCAATAAAAACACCATGCTTAGAAAGCACAAATTTATCAGACACAATAACTTGTTTATATCCATGATTATTCAAAACACTACTTGAAACCAAGTTTTTCCTTATATCAGGAACATGAATAACATTAAACAAAGTTACAATCTTTCCAGAACTAAATCTAAGGTCTACACAACCATGACTATGCACCAAGGCTGTTGACTCATTTCCCATGTGAAGAATAGAACCATCATTCAGTGACTCATAAGTCTTGAACCAGCTTCTATCTTTACACACATGAACTGTTGCACCAGAGTCAACCCACCACGCAACATCATCATCCTGCACATAAAAAGATTCAGATACATATGTAACATAATAAATCTGAAAAGACTTATTAAACATATTCTGACCTTTCAGTGAGTTGGCTGAACCACCACTCCCTGAACCATTAGTGCCTGATCCATTGGATTTACCACCAATTTTAACACCTTTGCAGTCCCTTTTAATGTGACCAGATTTGCCACATTTCCAACAAGTAGGTGTTGCCTTCTTGTTTGGATCTGCCCTTGTGTTATCATGATATTTGCGTTTTCCTTTGTTGTCATTGTACCTGGTGGAGTTGTTATGCTCCACCATATTGACAACAGATGCACCAGCAGCATTGCTGCTCCTTGGCTTGTCATTATCCTGCACTTTGAGAGATTCCTCAATGCGCAGATGACTGCCCAACTCAACAAGAGTTAATTCCTCCTTCTTATGTTTCAAGGTATGCTTGAAATCTTTCCAAGAAGGAGGGAGTTTTTCAATGACACAAGAGACTGAAATAGCCTCATCCATGTGCATTTTGTGTTGTGTAAACCTTCCAAGTATTCCAAGAAGTTCATTGTATTGTTCCATAACTGGTCTTGAATCAGTCATTTTATAATTTGTGAAATTACTAACAAGGAACATCTTACTTGATGCATCCTCAGCCATATATTTGGCATCCAAGGAATCCCACAGTTCTTTGGAAGATTCAAAGTTCTGATAAATATCAAATAGAGAATCAGACATACCATTGAGAATAAGACCTCTGCATATGTAGTCATCATTCTCCAATTTGCTCTTCATCCTGATCTGCTCCACAGTGGCATCATCACCATCATCAGGAATGGGAGTGGTTAGCACATACACCACACTCACGCTTGACAGCAAGAAGTGAATCTTCTTCTGCCATCTCCTGAAGTCCACCCCTTCAAACTTATCAATCTTAGCAAAGTTTGAAGCCATGTGTTTCATTGCAGCAGTTGCCATTGATTATCACAAAATAGTTTACTTTGATTGTTAGTGTGTATTCGCCCAGAACAGGGTAAGATAATCAAAGACAATAACAATACCACTAGGTGGTTACCGGATATCACTTGGAATCGTGTGATCACTTTCCAAAGTAAACTATTCGACCCTAATGCCTGGGTATCACGAATATCTACTTGGGATAAGACCAAATGTTTGTTAGTGATTTAGGCACAAATCAATAACCCTTTTGCTTATAAGTGTTAATCGTTTTCTGTGTGTCCATCATGCATAATCAGATCTCCTATTTATAGGAAATTACTCTTAGCTAGTCAAATGGAATTATGAGTATTAATCGGCCCATTAATAGCCTCATAATTATCCCCATTATAGCCGTTAGTGGTTACATGACCAATTAAACGTGGTCATTAAGCAGTTGAAATTGCCACTTGAATAGGTCAATGCCTGTTACAAGCATTACTTTAACACTAGTAGTACTTTCATAACACTAGCAGTGGAAACATAGCACTAGCAGTGGAAACCATGCCTATCCGCGTTAACTTAGCACTAGCAGTGGAAACACTGCCTATCAGTACCAACTTAGCACTAGCAGTGGAAACACTACCTATCAGTACTATCTTAGCACTACCAATACAAACCACTATTAGAGTCAGGGTGTTCATGGACCTTATGGGTGTACACTCCGTACCTCCTAACCCATTACCAGGTGTGAACTAATCCCACAAGTGCACTAAATTTTCCAACAATTTTCTCTCCAAAAATTCGGTCAAGATGAAGAAGAACAAGAAACCATATTTTTTTTCAAGATTCAAGTGTTTTACAAGTTCTATTAGTGATCTAGTTAAGGTTTTGAAATAAAAACCTCAAGATTATTAAGTATACTTTGCTCAAAAATTCATAATCATCCAAGCTTACATATTATTTTTCATAACTTTCATACTCATAATTTTGATCTAGCACAATTGTCATATAGGTAGATGCAAGTATTCTCATGAGTTTATACCACTTTTGCATGTTTTTATTACTTATTATAAATTTTAATCATCCTATAATTATTCCCATGAAACATATCATTGTTGATGATGTTTAGGAACCCATGACACCCTAAGAAGGTGTATGGTAGGTTTACACTAGCTTTGGTGTTGATTGGAAGAGATTAGAACAAGTTTCAAACTAGAGAAATCGTTTTCGACGAAATATATTTAGCTGCTGTAACGTTTTGTAAAATCTGGAAGTTTCAGTAATCTGGGGATTATTTTGGGTTACATTTTCAGAAAATAGATTTAAAAACGAAACCGTGGCCGCTTGAACAGGTTAAAAGGAATTTATAACGAAGAAGTTATGCTATTTTCAAGTTTAACGACGAAAACTAATTTTCTGAAAATATACATGCTGTCAAGGGTTATTTAAGGGGCAAAAATGAGTTTTAAACCTTATCTACATGAGTCGACTTATCAAAAATATATTAGTACATATTATCACGATTTCGAGGATATCAAGAACGTAGAAAACGGACCTATAACGCTAAAGATATACATATTTGAAAACCGACGTTCACAACTTATTTCCTTCAGCCTTTACTAAAATATTTCTAAGTGTTGAAACTATTTTTTCGGCTACCCATGTTTGGAGCCGTTTTTCTCAATGATCGAGTGGATTTCGGTAAAAGAGTATCTCCGAGTAAAAGTTAGTTCACCTGGCCTACTTTCCAAAATGTCCAGTCGTTCGTCAAACGGATTTGAAACGAGTAACTTATGGCCTCTCAAACTTTCCCAAAAACTGTCCAGAAACTGCATTTTTAGCCCAACTACCTCACTTCACCATCATTTTTCTTTATGATCGAGACTCGTATGGACAAAAGTTCAGTGTTACGACTTTTAGATAATATTATAAGCTTTCCAAAACCGCTGAGTTTGTTTCCTAACACTCGATATTCACTATTTTAGGACCAGCTTTTCGAGGCTATTTAGTCCCTTTTCATGAATTATCAAAGTATATTATTTTGCGACAAAAAGCTATAAATTCTTGATAAATCACTAAACGACTATCGTAGGATGTTGTTTCAACGTAAATACTTGTAAAGTATTTTATAACATGACGAGATGTGATAAACATATATTTCGACGATAAATTCTATTTTCAAAAATGTTCAAGTGGTATAGATTATATGTGAATGTGCATGTACGACATATATTCATGATTTATAATAGATCATATCATTCATATTAGGTTGCAGATAGAGATTGCACCTCATTTCAGTATTGCCATTATATCATCATAATCATTGTATCAGGTGAGTTTTCATAGCCCCGTTTTACAAGTTTATACATTATTTCAAACCTACGGGGGAGAATACATTGCACATCATTTTTATTACGATACCAAGTATATCAAATTTATTTACATTGCTTAAGTTACCTCGTTGCCAATTGAATGTCCCCATTTCATAATCATGAACCGTTAATTCCGGAAGAAGCGAGGGTGAGTGAATAGATCTATTGAGGGTGACTCCTCCATCCGGGTTGGTGGTTCCAACTGGTCAAACGGATGCATTTTATTTAATATCATTATTTGAGTTGTTTGGCAAAACACTCTGTTGGGGCGAACATCAGGAACAGTCTAGCTTCGGTGTCATGTGCTTATAGCAATTGTAACATTTTTATGTGACATATTTGTCATACATGGCCTATACTTGTGGTAGTCGTATTAAACATTGTCATAAACTCTATGAACTCACTCAACCTTTGTGTTGACACTTTTAGCAATGTATTTTTAAGTATCTAAGGCATATACTTCATGGCATGCATGTGGACTTATCATAGAGTCGCGGTGACGACCCGTCTCACATGGATTTTATGCACTTTAAAACATCGTTTGGATTGTAACAAACTTATTTCCGCAAATGTTGAATACCTTTTGGGACCTATCTGTTGTAAACTCTGAATGTTTTATTATATCAAACGATGTATTTTCCAAACGACACTTTAGGTCGTTCAATATAACTATAACTGTGATGCTATGACGGTCAACCTCCAGGAATTCCATTCCGCTGCAAAACAGGTATTTTGGGGGTGTGACATTTGCCCAGGTTGAGTCCCTGCAACACTAATCATACAATAAGAATAAAACAAACTCAAAACTTAGACTGCAGCAGGACATAAAATTTAATAGTATTAATACTAGTGAAAAGCAATAAATTAAAGGAACAAGAGAATTAAAAACTAGTACAACAAGTAGATCTAGGATTTACAATTCAGTCTAACCTAATCGGACATGATTTGCTATTCCTATTGGATATCTAAGTGTATATATGAATCACGATGTCATTTCTAGTTATGTCTTTACTTGGGGGTTTGGTGTCAAAGCAACCATGGTTTCTAAATGTCCAAAGTAACTACAATGTGCTTTGGATTACTGCGTCAAAACAAGTTTTCATGTACATTGTAGACTAGGTGATGTGTCGACCTAGTTGATAAGACTTGTCAAGATTTTGTGACCGTGTTATTTAATGCTTGCTAACAATACTATAGGAAAAATAATTAAGTTAACTCAGAGTAACTTATTCTGTTTTTTTAGCAGAAAATTGGAATAACTTAATGTAAGTTGTTTTAGGTATAGTTTCATCTGAAAGAGCGGCAGTAGAACATAATGTTTACATAAGGTACGTATTGGGGGTGAGGTGGATGATGGTCGTATGTTTAGTTTTTCACGTTTGGTAAGGACTCAAAGTATTACCGGAGTCAAGAGCTGGGGTAACACTCACATACAACTAGTGTGTGCAATGGGTGTGTGAAGCTAGAATTCACTTGATCTATTCCATGGGAATGAGACCGGTATTTATAAAGATGTGCTTAGGGTTTCGTGCCACCCATAAACACCATCCATAGCTTAGAATGGTACATGTAGTGGGCATCCAAGTGATATTTGTGGCTCTACAAGATGTGTGGAATGCTCCATGCATGATTGTCATGTATCAATGTAATGTTCGCAATATTACCTTTATATGAATGAGGTAATGACAGTTGTTTTGTTCGTTGTAACGGTCTTGGAAGATTGAGTCCGGGGCCAATCCTATAACACCTTTGTTAGTGCAAATATTACGATATTTAATCTATACAGTCTCGTTTGTTTTGATTGATGAAAAACATGTAACTTGTAATACATAACATAAAATGTACAAGTTACTCGTAATCATATTTTGTCTCAACATACATTCAACACCTCTCGATGTCTCAAGTCCTCGTATGCTACAACACAGGTTCGTACATGTTTGTTATGTGGCATTATGATCAAACCTTTTAGCAAACCATTTAGAATGTTTAAAATACTTTTAGAGCCTTTAAGTATTTTATAGGTTTATAATTCTATTTTAAACCTTATTTTTTTGCATATACAAGTATTTTTATACAAGTACATCTCTTTTATTTTTACACTAAAGTTTATGTACAAATATACACTTTTATTTGTACAAAGTAAACTAATCATATTTTTCATACAAACACTAAAGTTTACTTATACTTGACAAAATATATTTTATATTGGTAAGCACCTAATTAGAGATTTTATTTTACAAAAGGTAACTAGACATTTTATTCAATAGTTTACCTTTTTTTAAAGAAAACCAAAAATGATTTTTTACATCATGAATGATATCATCTAAGAGTGTATTGTCACATCAAAATCTCATATAAAATCTGGTAATATCTCAAAGAATATCTTGGAAGGATTTTGGAAAGATTTGGTTTTGATTTTGGAAAGACTTTGTGCAAAATCCAAGATTTTGTTTGACAGGCCCAAGGATCCCTTTTTTATAAGGAAGATCTGTGGGTGTCTGACTCTTTTTCCTATAAATAGAAGCCCATTGTTCACTCATTTCTTCACCACTTGAACACACATTCTCTCTACCCTTTTGTATACATTTAGATTAGTAGTAGCATACTCATAAACACCCTTATATCAGGAGCTCCGCGACCGAACCATTATATATCATTGTGTCTGGTTTGCACTTTCTTTTAATTATCGCTCTCTCTTTATATTGTGTTTATGTTTGTGATGTGGCTTGTTATTTATGCTTGTGTTGTGACAAATTGCTTTACTATATGCTTTATATTAATTATAGACTACATTGGCACTTTTCATATTATGACAAGCTTGATCGGCTACTTGATACACAAGATTTTAAGTTTTTAAACAATAACGTATTCACCCCATCTACATTTTCACAACCTTGAAAACCAGGCCTTACATATTTATTATGAGAATTCCATTTGAATAGTTGACTATGACTTTTATATATTCTAAGGACTTACGAGATTGGTTGGTCAAACCCGATAGTCAAACTATAAGTATTAAATGTTATGTAAATGGTTATAGAAAATATGATGTGTCACAATTAGAATAAAGATGGACTTAAAGGACTAATGTTGTCAAGTCGTAAATGAGTAATAAAGTTATTGTGGCCAAAATAGAAGCAAATGGACTTGAGGGTCCAAAGATTTCAATTGATGACATAACTTTGGTCTAGAAATCTCCAGGTTTTATTGTATATTTCATTATTATTAAAGGGCGTGTGTGTGTGTTCGGTTTAGAGAAAAAGGAGGGAAACAAAATTTTCAGTAAACACCAAACTGATAAAGGTTTAGTGCTCCAATAAAGAAGTAATCTTGTATTGATCATCCCTACAAGTAAGTGGTCTTTAATCTTAGTTGAATTGATGAAATTATAAGTTAAGGTTTATATACCCAAATTGGGGAAAGTGGGTAAATGGTGTTTTGAAGCTAATTAAAATGATAGAGTAATATGAGATGATTATATTAGGTTTAAGTTAATAAGTTAATGGGATTAATTATCACATAATCATCGTATGATTATGTGATAGATAGAAATGGTTAGAAAAGAGCTATTGTTGTAGTAACCATGATATAGTTAATTAATTATGTGTTTATGTTATAGAGATTTGGCTTGGTGCCAAATTCCCTAACTCTATGAATATATTGGTCTCCCTTAAGAAATCTTAATGTTAGCATCCGTAATTATGCAGTATCGTTAAGACTCTTAATATCAACAATCCGCAATTTACGCAATAAATACAACGAATAAAAACAACTAGTGCACTCTAGTGAATAAAGCGTTTAGTTGGATGTACAAGCAAATACATTAATGAAAAATCAAGTTTTCCTACTTCTAACACGAAAAATCTAATCAAACAAGAGACGGCAATCAATAATCAATAACTACGTTTCATTCAAAACTAAGCAAACAATAATAGTTTAGTCGAGCATGTTAAAGAGAAGAGAAGAAAAACATATAATCAAACAACACATAGACATATTGAATGATTAAAGAGGAATTACTTAACTTCAATTAAACATAGAGTTCGGGAGTCAAAAGACCTTAAAAGATCTGTAAAATTCGTCACTCTAGGTGTTCCCTAGATACCTCTCCAAGATGTTACAATGAATGAAAAATTAACAAAAAATATATATAGATTTACATATGTGACGGTGTCACTTTATAGGTGTGACGCCGTCAGCTTTTTATCATTAGGGTTTCCTCCTTCGCTGTGTCGCAGTTGTGACTGCGTCACCTTATAGATCGTGACTCCGTCAGCCACTGTTTCTCTGGTAGTGACGCCGTTAGCTCTAGATCGTCACCATGGTCTGAACCGTCACTTGTAAAATGTATAACTGAATCATCGCGTTGAATTGTAAGTGACAAAGTCATATTGGGATTGTGACTTCGTCAGGCCTTCTTTTCCTGACGTTTTCGTGACTTGGTCATTTTCTTCGTTTTCTTGTCCAAATAAGCCAAAAACTCATTCTTTTCCGACATTCACTTCCAAAGTACCTAAAACTTGAAAAGAAACGATTTAGGGTAATAACTGATGAAATATGTACGATTTTAGAGACTAAATGACCCCCTAAAAATGCATATTTTAAACCTCATCAATAGATTTTAAGATTTATGCTCAGACCATAATTTTTATAAAGGGTTTTCAAGTTTTGGTCATCTTTGAAAATTCATATCTAGTTTCATTTAAAAATAGTTTCATTTCAAAATAGTCTTAAGGTATGGATGTTTATGGAATCTTAGTCAGTGGTCAAAAGAGTAAATGAGTCTAGTTTCATTTAAAAATAATCTTAGGGTATGAATGCTTATGGAATGTTAGTCAGTGGTCAAAAGAGTAACGAAATGTCCGAGAACATTAAGTCATTTCCGCACAAAAGTTTCAAATTTTGAGTATTTAAAGTCGTGTCGTTCACAGGGTGAACAACTTGGTATCAGTGTTTCAGTTTAAGTAAATTAGGTTTTCATTTTAGGTTCCCTAGACTTAAACCACTATTAGATGCGTTGAATGTAAGAATAGGTAATATGGAAAATGAATGTTTAAGTTTTGAAGCGAATAATAAGATAGGTTATATGAATCTAAGTTGATAAGAATGAATGATTCATGCGTCTTATAATGTTAACGTGTGTGTGATACAAGTCCGTGGAGAACTTGAAGTGTTTAAGTGATTAAATCGTCGTACACCTCGGTTAGTGCCGGTGAACGTATTGTGATTACATGAACATGTATAAGAATAACGGTAATGGAACGCGAATAGAAATGGTAAGTGGTATTAGAGATGGGCTAATAGTGACTCAAAGTATTTGGTGCTTAAAGTATGAAACGTAATAATGATGAATGTACTAAAGTATTATGCGTGAAAGCAAGATGAGAGCTGACACATTAACTGTTAAGTGTCTATTAATACGAGAAGTATAGAATGGGATTAAGAAACGTTGACAAGTGACGATGAGATGAAAATGGGATGGCTAATGTGTTAGTAACTAAAAAATAGATGAGTTAAGAATGTAAGTAAGAATGTAATGTTATGTTACCTAGTTAAACACGAAGAGATCGTGTTAATATTTAAAATGAATATAAAGGATATGTTAACAAACTAACCTATGTAAGGTTAGATGTCGAAAAAGAAGCGAGTAGCCTAAAAGAGGTAATAGAAAAGGTGTGATGATGGTTAACATGAACTAAAGAAAGTAAGTTGTAATGAGAAATGTAAACACATAGTAAATGTGTAAATATGGTAAGCAAGTTTTACAAACCAATGATGCTTGCTTAAACTAAATAAAAGGAATGGAAAAGTATGCGTATTAAAATGTTAATGTCTTGGATCCAATGTTAAAATGTGAAAGGTTAAAGATGACTATCATATAACCAATGAGTTAATGATGGCATCCTTCGGGATGACCGATCTAATGATGTTAATGATGGTGTCCTTCGGGATGGCCGAACTAAGTATGTTAATGATGGTATCCTTCGGGATGGTCGAGCTAATGAATTTAAAGATGGTATCCTTCGGGATGATGAAGTTAACGATGATTAAAGATGGTATCATTCGGGATGACCAAGTTAATGGTGGTATCTTTTGAGATTACCAAGGAAAGGATGTTAATGATGGTATCCTTCGGGATGACCAAATTGATGAATGATAATGAATCCTTCGGGATGAAAAGTATTGCCTTTACTGGCAAGGGGTTGCCTACATCCTTTGCATATAAGAATATCCCCAAAGTGAATGTGATAATGGTATGAATCCAAGCCTAAAAATTTAAAAATAATGTGAAGTGTAAAAAGAATTAAGAAAAAGAAAGGAAAATGAAAACGAGTAATAGGTACAAGTGTTATGTTGAAAGTGTATAAGTAGAAAGATTTATGATATCCTTAGTTAAATGGATTGGGACGCCTTTTTATTTAGTTATAGAAACTGTGAATTTCGAACCATGAGTTTATGTTTCTTGATTTACATCAATTAGGACACCTTTCCATGTAAATAAGGAAGCGTAAATGAATGGGCTTATATGTTTCCAACATAGCATGAGTAGGATAAGGGTACAGAAGATGAGACCGTAAGATTTGTTTGAAGTTATTAGAACTAAGATAGGTGAGATAGGAATTAGATCATGATTTAATGGGGATGTTATACAAAATCTACCATTAGGTGTCTATAGTATAACTCGAAAAGATTAAGAAATTGTAATGATGTTATTATATGCCTTCAGGCGTGGAACAAAATGTGAGTAAAGATAGTAATGGATGTTAATTATTATTGGAACCCTTATGAGTAAATGTGACGGTATAAGTTAAAATTTGACTTTTTGAAGTCAAAGTTTTGAAATTTCCTATAAGACTTATAGTATTGACGAAGAATTTATAAAAAAGAATATAAGAAACGAGGGGTTATAGTAAAAACTGTTAATGAAATAATGGAATGACGATAGTAAAATGTGAAGGTATTAGTTAATGTTGATCCGTGAAAGTCAAGATAACTTAAGATTTTTCGAGTGAACCTTAATACTTGGGTGAAATCATTAAAATGAAATAGAGAAGATAAGGAGTTATAGAAAAATGTATAAAAAGGATAGTAGAATGAGAATGTTAAGTTGTATTAGTTAATGTTTGACTCATGTAAAGTCAAAATGGTGTAAATTTTCTCAATGGACACATAGTCTTTAATTAAAAGTTAAAATAAAGCAAATAAGATGTAATAGTAATGAAGTTGGTTTGGTTATAGTGAATGTGTCTTGATTGACATAATAGCCTTAGTAGGAGTCGTACGCTCTAAGAAAATCAAACGAGAAGTAGAATTGATTAAGGATTTTGGAATGTATTGTTTAATGTTGTAAGATCACTTAGATTATTGCAACAGAATGTATGAATGAAAATGTGCTTAGTGCTAAGAATGGGGATAAGATGTGACCAAGTCAAGATTAGTTTAGAAGAGAGATTTTGGAGATGAAATCTAAATAAGGGGTAGAATTATAACACCCTGAAAACTGGGCCTTACATATTTATTACGAGAATACCATTTGAATAGTTGACTATCACTTTTATACGTTCTAAGGACTTACGGGATTGGTTGGTCAAACTCGATAGTCAAAATATAAGTATTAAATGTTATGTAAATGGTAACAGAAAATATGATGTGTCACAATTAGAATAAAGATGGACTTAAAGGACTAATGTTGTCAAGTAGTGAATGAGTAATAAAGTTATTGTGGAGAAAATAGAAGCAAATGGACTTGAGGAACCAAAGATGTCAATTGATGACATAACTTTGTTTTGAAGTAACCTTGGTCTAGAAATCTCCAAGTTTTCTTGTATATTTCATTATTATCAAAGTGTGTGTGTGTGTGTGTTCGATTTAGAGAAAAATGAGGGAAACAAGATTTTTAGTAAAGATCAAATTGAAGAAGGATTAGTGCTCCAATCAAGAAATAAGCTTGTATTAATCATCGCTACAAGTAAGTGGTCTTTAATCTTAGTTTAATTGATGAGATTATAAGTTAGGGTTTATATACCCAATTGGGGAAAGTGGGTAAATGGTGTTTTGAAGCTAATTAAATGGTTATAGTAATATGAGATGATTATATTAGGTCTAAGTTAATAAGTTAATGGGATTAATTATCATATAATCATCATATGATTATATGATAATTAGAAATGGTTATAAAAGAGCTATGGTTGTAGTAACCATGATATAGTTAGCTAATTATGTGTGTAGTTATAGAGATTTGGCTTAGATTGCAAGGGTGGAGAATGATAAAGTAGATGCTAATGTTCTTGATTTCATTAGCTTGGAATCAAGGTAAGTAAATCGATTATGATATGATGTTATTAGGATTTCTTAAATTATGTGTTATGTGACTTGTAATGTTAAGGTAATTGTATGGTATGACTTGGAATGGTTGTGCTTAAGTGGAAGTGAGTAGAGGACTAGTTTAGCATAACTAGCAAAGGAAGGAATAGCTTAGTATGAAAAAGGTTTAAGAGTACTAGTTGTTGATGAGAATGAATGATGATGCTAAGAGGTTAAGGTATGTGCTAATGTTTAATGATTGTATTGGATAATAAGTTATGATGTGTAACACGTGAATGATTATAATATTATGTTATGATCGTTTTACTTACTAAGCCTCGTGCTTACAGTTTAGATGTTTACCATACTGTAGGTGCTCATGCTAAGCCAATAAAGCTTGGAATAAGGATTATGGATTGCTAAGGTGGATAATACAAGGTTACGGTAATGTTTAGTTGGAGCTTAGGTAGATACAGAGCTCAAGTCAATGTTTTGCCCCCCCCCCCCCCCCGTTGGTCTTTTAATGGTTTATAAACATGTTGTCAAGTTTCAAAACTTATGTCATGATTATTATAGTATTGTGGTTGTCAAGTTGTATGTTATAGTAATGGGTTAAAGTTCGTGAGTTGTTATGACCAAGTTAATGTAAGAAAATGAAGTTTATGATGTGTTAATGATTTTTGGAAGTTTTAATGTGGTGTCGTGTTCGGGAAGTTAGTTTTCCAAAACTTTTGCCAAAGTTCTTCCTTGAGCATAGATCTTAAGATCTATGCTCAACACAAAAAATTTAGTTTAAAAGGTTCTTCCCTGAAGATCTATGCTCAGACCAGAAAGTTGATTTTAAGGGGTTTTTCCCTGAGTGTAGATCTTAAGATCTATGCTCTGACCATAATGTTTATAAAGGGTTTTTAGATTTTAGTCATCTTTAAAAATTCATATCTCTTAAAATGTAAGTCGTCACTGGTCGTGCCACCCGTCATTTCGAATGTAAATGAGTCTAATTTAATTTTAAAATAGTCTTAATGTATGAATGTTTATGGAATGTTAGTTAATAGTCAAAAGAGTAACGAAATGTCCGACTTGGTTAAGTCATTTTCTCGCAAAAGGTTCAAATTTTGAGTATTTAAAGTCTTGTCATTCACAGAGTGTAACAAAGCCGTTGTAAATTATTCGCTAGGCTATGAATCGTTCCATGACTGACCTTATTTCTAATTTTCACTTTATTTTGAAGCATGCTGAGATGGCTGAGTCGTCTTCAGATCAAGCTAGTTCCTCTCAAACCAAGTTGCAAAGTGTTGAAAAGGAATTGCTTGAGCTGGAGCAAAGGTTTAATATTGATAAGCTAAATTTGGAGCGTGAAAAATTAGCATCGATGCATGATAAGTCAGTTTTGGAGGGTAAGAGTTGTGTTCTTATTCTTGATAGAATTCAATATGTTCATGACATTTATTAGTTGCAAAATAAAGTGAGTGGCCTTGAGCTAGACAAGATTAATCTGACTTCTTGAATCTCTTCTTTGGTAGATGTTAATAGATTTCATGTTAAAAGAGAATTTGGCCGCCTGAGAGGTTTATTAGACAAGGGGAAAGAAAAATTTGGCAAACTCGAATCTAAACTTGCTCAAGTCCAGGCAGATGTTAGAAGTTTTGAAACTCATTTATCAGTTTTGCTGGAAGAGAAGAAAGATTTGATCAAGAATATTCCCAAATTTCTTCGTCATTGTTTTTCTCCAAGGAGTTTATGACGGTCTTTATGAGTATTCAAAATTTCTCTATTGATTTACGCGCTATCAGTTTTTTCATGATATGAAAGCTAAGTATCCAAATCTTCATATCACTCAGAATGATTATCCCAGATTTAAGATTGGTCCTAAGGAAACTGGGAAGATGTTGGGTTTAACTGTAAAGGATTTCAACAGGATTGAATGGACTTACCTAAAGCAGCTAAAGGGAATCGCCAATGATTCTACCAAATATTTTAACGATCTCAAGGCAATCATTCCTCCTGGATCATCGCCAGTCCTCTTTTACTTCCTCTCTAGTTAGGCTAGGTCTTGATGTTTGTTTCCTGGCTTAAGGGATTATGTCTTTTCTTTTATTAAGACAATTTTAATAGATGCCTGGTACTTGTTGGGGTTTTTTGGGTTTGTTTATTCAGCGTTTTATGCTATGATAGCTTTTTTCTTTTCTTTTTGACTTTTGCATGTCTTGAACATTGTTGATCCTTTCGCCTTATGCTTGTGAAATATTGAATTCCATATCGTTTGCTAATTATAGTTGTTTCATGGTATGTATCAGGTCTTTCTTAGTTGCTTGATCAATATCTTGTTGCCTTGATTGTGTTGTAATTGGATTTGGCATTTTTTAAAGGAATTTGATCATTTAACTTTGTTTATGGAATAGTAAATTCCATAATTTTGTCTTTAAGACTAAGTTTGAGTTATACTAACTTTGTGGTCTATAGAATCATTATATTCTTAGAGCTCATTAAGACTAAGTTTGAGTTATCTTATTTAGTGATCAAATAATTATACATAATTGTCACTTATCCTAACGACATGTTCTCCTTTTGAACATTTGAAATTACAAATTTTTTGTTTGTTGTTTGTCTGACTGTCCCAGGCATCTCTATGATGCCTGTCACTTGTGTACGTACTTTATTACGAGTGTTGTCGCTATCTTGTGAACAACCTTTCATTTCTTAGTTACTTGCCATGTAAACTAGCTTATGAGGATACGAGAGATAGGACGTGTTTGCTTCGTCAATCAACGAGAAATATAAATGAAACACATTAGTATGGGGAAGCAAGGAAAAATTTTCATTAATGCCTTTGATAAGTCTTACATATTTCCCAAACTATATTCTCTTTAGGATAAAAGTGAATATAACATAATAGTGTTTCAGTTGTATAAAGGGATGATTCCTCAGACTGAGTAGTTACCAGGGGAATAGTCGACTGATAAGGTTTTAAAAGGTACCATTTTGAGGGGTCGTTTAAGTCCTTATTTGATCACTTTTGTATCCGTTATTGCTTAATATCGTTCCTTTTCACTTTTTAGGTCTCTTGAAGGCAAAATGCTGGAATGGCACTTATTTGGACGAAAAGGCGCGAATATATAAAGAAAATGGCCAAAGTCAAAATCGAGACACTCACAGTTGCTGAAAATAGAAGGCGACGGCATCAGGTGCTAAATGGCGACGCCGTCCCAAAATTATTGTGACGGTCCAGAACCCAAAACTCGTATTTTCAAGCGACGACGTCTAGTTGTAAAAGAGTAGGCCGTCGCTACTCAGACGGCCTAGATGCAATCCAGACGACGTCAGAAGCTGAAGAGGACGGCGTCACGGACTTAAGGTGACGCCGTCGCAAGATTAACGTGGCCAAGACGAAACCCTAATGACGGCGACACGACGGCGTCACGAAACATAAGGTGACGCCGTCGCATATGTAATCTTATATATAGAATCCGAATTTTTCAGTCTTTGGTGGAGAGTCTTTTGGAGTAAAAACCTAAAACCGAACCTAAGGTGTCTTGTACAGTATTTTAGGGTTTTAAACCCTATCTTACATCAAGATAAGTCTTTACTTCATTAATTCAATTATGTCTTTGATTATTTGTGTGTATGCTTGCATGTACTCCATGTCCGGCTAATTTACTTGTGTGTTTGCTTAGGAAGTATGAAACTTAATTATTGAATATTGATTGGTTGTTTCTTATCTTAGTTGATTAATGATCTAGTAATGCGATAGGTCATTCGTTGTGTACTTAATGCTTGATTCATCTTTGTGAACCTTAGAATATAATTACCTGAGTAGTTGTACGCTAAACCATCCAAAGAGCGCCTTAGAGTAGGAGTTTATCATCCCTAGTGGGTTTGTAGACGAGACCCTTTGGTAAGTTCAAAGAGTTAGGGAGAAACGCATACCCTACAACTTTAGACACACAACGCAATTAAGAATAAGACGTGACACTCAACCATCAATAGGAGATAATTAAGGAGTAATACAACCTAAGTAAACACATCTTTAAACTATCATACGAGCACACATTAATTAGACATAGACTCCCACAACCTTAGTTTAGATAATTAGATAATAGTAGAGTAATCGGTAGAAATACCAACCCCCCAAATCCAATACCCGAGATTCGTACCTTTCCATTTCATAAAACATAAAAAGATAAAAAAATAATCTTCTTCAACCTTAACCTTAGCGTAGTAACTCCTTACTAGCATTCCTATTCCCCTAGAGAACGATATCAATACCCGTGGCTTACCCTAATTACAACGCTACAACGATTAGGTTCACTGCCTAGGGTGTTATAAAACTTGCTCGAAGAAAAGGAAGTTTCCTTGACCCCGAACGACGCGTGTAGCGTTATCAAGTTTTTGGCGCCGCTGCCGGGAAATAGAATAGCTAGTTAGTAGTCCACCTCGTTTAGGTTTCTTTGCTTGATTCCTATCAAGTAAATTTTTTTTTTCTCATTTTTAGCTTCCTCATAGTCTATCCCCCTTCTTCGTGACCTTTGTTCGTAACCATTTTCATTAACTATTCCGTTAGCCGTTATGGAGAACGCGAATCTGCCAAAACTGTCACCCAATCAACGAAATCCACTACATAATCTACCCTTTCCCCTCCAAAATGAGATCTTGAGGTTCCAGCAATATCATGATGAATCCTTTCCTGAGGCATGGACTCGAATTAAATATTTATTACAAAAAGTCCTTTATCATGGTATTGATTTACTGTTTCCACTACAATTCTTTTACACTCGTATCGCCCACGAAACCCAAAGGAGACTTGACTATGTAGCGGATGGGGATATTTGGGGACGTGGTATTCGAAATGCATGGGAAACCTTTGAGATTCACGCCCAATTTAGAAGTGGAACATGGGACCCAAAAAACGAATCTTTAGACCTATTTTCAATTTGGAAACTTCGGTCGGAAAGGTTGTTTAGGAAGGAGATGATTAGAGTTGAGGTACCAAGGTGCATGTCATGGTTAGGCGCTACCACAGTACAAAATGAATACATAGGTGATCTTGATAAGATGGAGGATAGAGTAGAAAATCCAATCCCATCGGATAACCCACAAGTCCTACCATCACTTGAGGAACACACATCGCCTATAACTTACCCGGAAGAAGTAGAAGAGACTATAGGAACCCCGATTGTAGAACCTTTGGACCAAACGCCAATAGAGAATGTAGGTTTAGATGCTTGTTGTCATGACCTCTCTCTTAGTCCTAGGGAAGTTCCTAATTTTGATGAACCAGCGCCTCAACCAAAAACCTTACCCAATGTTCCGTCTTTAGATGTGAATCTTGGAATTGAATTAGGCCCCAATCCACCCATCAAAATAGATAGTCCGGGTAGTTGCTTGATAAAGGTGGTAGATTCTAGGCCATGTAGAGTGGAAGCTAATATAGGAGTAACCCATGACCTTACACACTTATATCACCCATTCATGGTTGATAACAAGAAACATTATGGGTTTAAACCGGGTTTATTAGGTCAAGATGGATCCTTAACTAAGAATCTTTTGAATTTGATAGAAGATGATCCATTTTTAGGAGAGAGATTTGATTCACCCGCTACACCAATTGAATTAGGTAAGGTTATAATAAATAGAGCACACTCCTTTGAGCACATAAATCACCCATCACCCTCTCATCACGTAGCAAATTTCCACCCTAAGGGTGTATATTGCTACTATCACCCGCACTTAAACTTAAGTGTAGGGAAAACCTCCCCTTTATCCGTTAAATAAGGGTAGAGTCAGGCTCGTGACTCGAACAAAAACAAGCGCTTCTTGGGAGGCAACCCATGTGTTTTTCCTTTTTCATTTTTATTTGTGTGTCATATATCTTTTATTGATTGTCTATTCTCATGTTTAAATTTGTAAAAATGCTTTATTTTGTTTTTAACCTCGTCTTAATCACATATAAAGGTATTTTACATAAAGGATAAGTGTAGGGAGGATTACACACGTTTTCAAAAGAAACGTCAACATGAGAATAACAATTAACTAAAAGATATTTATGTTTGTTTGTTCGAGTCAAATGCTTGTATCGAGTCATAATGGATATTTTGCAGAAATTTTTACAGATTCTAAAGATGTAAATTTTCCAGAATTTTTTCCAGAAAATCGCAGACCAGTTTTTGTCAGGATAACCTGACGGCGTCAGGATTGCAACCTGACGGCGTCAGGAAGGAGTAAAAACATCATATTACTTTTTTCTCGTTTTCTGAGCTACTTATAAATTTTTGGAATTTTCCAAGTCTTAATTTTCTTAGAAATTCTGTAAACATCCATTCCACAAGCATTATATCCTAGTTTAAATCGAGTCTTATATATATTATTAACGCCGATTTTACGCGAAGGTTTCGTTTGTTTTCTTCAAGTGTGCAGGTTTAGTTTGTCAAGAAGAAGTTACATAAGATTGGAGGAGCTTTTCACGCAATAATTCTTCTTGAAAAGGATTTAACCACCACTTTACACGGATCCTACCGAGCTAATCAGGGGAGTATTAGTTTCTTTCGTTTTTAATTACCTTCCATTATCATAACTTTGATACTTTCGGGGAACATTGGGGACAATGTTCAGTTTAAGTGTAGGGAGGGAAAATAAAACGGGAACTTTGAAACTATGCTTATCCTTGATTATTTGCTTTGTCCAATTGTGATTGTGTAATAAACCATGAGAAAATGTCGGTTAGGGTAATTTTGGCACCAAATTTAAAATTTTTTATGACATATAGGAGTGGGCCATTAGTCTTAACAAAAGCGTCTCACAGATAGGAAGTTATATGACTAGCACAAAACCCTTTACCACCCAAATTCCACCAAAATGTGAGGATCGCCCTTAGATTAGTAGGAATTAAAGCATTCACCTTTAATGCTTAGAGTGTAAACCGGTAGTATATTAGATTCTAGAACTTGTTTTGTGATGCATTCCGAGATCGCAAGTGAGGCTACACTTGTGTAGTTAGGAATAACTAAATGATAAGAGGCATTAGGATAACCCTTGTTTGATACCTGTAATATAATTACTTCTTCCATATCGGTTGAGTAATTCCCCCACACCCTTTGCGTTGTACTCATCTTTAGTACACGATACCCCTAGTTAACCCCTCAGAGCCTATCCTTTTCGCGGTTCTCGTGATGTTTCGGTTTTCCGAAATATCAATGAAGAGCATTGTTTACACCCCACCCCCAAATATACACCCAAATCGCCTTAGCCTACCCCTTATGCACTCACTTTAGTGCAAATGTTTGTTATCACCCTAAACCCTTAGTTCAATTATCTAGTTGCTTGCATAAGTTGCTAAGTCGAGTCATATCCTTTGTATACAGTTTTGGGACGATTGGAATTCATGGGAAAAGTTAAAGTTTATGAAATGACCGGAAAGGAACGTTAAAAATTCAAATTCCCTTTGTTTGCATAATAATGTACCCCAAGTGTTTTGATCTTTTCAAATCGGGTCAAATTAGTGTTAGAGTAATAAAAACTTAAGTGTAGGGATATGCCTGTAAATCCCTAGTATTTTGATGTTACCGTAGAGGATGGTAGAGTAAAAGTGTATGAAAAAAAAAAAAAAAAAAAAAAATCGAAAAAAATAGAAAAAGAGAAAAAGAAAAAAAAATAGAGTGTGAAAAAAAAAAAAAAAAAAAAAAAAAAAAAAAAAAAAAAAACATACGGGCTACCATCCTACATCTATCATTTAAATTTATGTTTGTTTATTTCCGTTATCTAGAGTTTAGAGTGTCGAGTCTTGGCTTAGCAACGCCATTCTTCATATGCAGTTAACATAGAGATTTTTGACTTACCACCACTAAATAACCTATCCCACCAAACCCTTGTTTCCCTACCGTAAGCCTAACATTACAACCCTTTAAAAGACCTCTTTGATAGTCTTTCCTAGGTGCTTACGCCAAAGCGATGGAGGTTTGATCTATTTTCAAGCCTATGGTAATCTATTTACTAGGACCGGTTAATGAGTGTTTATATCCCATTTCCTATTTGTTATATTTCTTATATACACCCGAGAGAGATGTGAGTATCCAAACACCCCATGTGAGGTGCTAGTATGTAATTTCCGTGCTTGTTATGACTTTTGCGGGGCTTATATGTGTTGTGGACCGTTTTGAATTAATGCTTCATGACCCCTAACTTATAAATTAATTGGCTAAAAGCACATTTGCTTGAGGACAAGCAAATAACAAGTGTAGGGATATTTGATAAGGTTTTAAAATGTACCATTTTGAGGGGTCGTTTAAGTCCTTATTTGATCACTTTTGTATCCGTTATTGCTTAATATCCTTCCTTTTCACTTTTTAGGTCTCTTGAAGGCAAAATGCTGGAATGACACTTATTTGGACGAAAAGGCGCGAATATATGAAGAAAATGGCCAAAGTCAAAATCGAGACACTCACAGTTGCTGAAAATAGAAGGCGACGGCGTCAGGTGCTAAATGGCGACGCCGTCCCAAAATTATTGTGACGGTCCAGAACCTAAAACTCGTATTTTCAAGCGACGACGTCTAGTTGTAAAAGAGTAGGCCGTCGCTACTCAGACGGCCTAGATGCAATCCAGACGACGTCAGAAGCTGAAGAGGACGGCGTCACGGACTTAAGGTGACGCCGTCGCAAGATTAACGTGGCCAAGACGAAACCCTAATGACGGCGACACGACGGCGTCACGAAACATAAGGTGACGCCGTCGCATATGTAATCTTATATATAAAATCCGAATTTTTCAGTCTTTGGTGGAGAGTCTTTTGGAGTAAAAACCTAAAACCGAACCTAAGGTGTCTTGTACAGTATTTTAGGGTTTTAAACCCTATCTTACATCAAGATAAGTCTTTACTTCATTAATTCAATTATGTCTTTGATTATTTGTGTGTATGCTTGCATGTTCTCCATGTCCGGCTAATTTACTTGTGTGTTTGCTTAGGAAGTATGAAACTTAATTATTGAATATTGATTGGTTGTTTCTTATCTTAGTTGATTAATGATCTAGTAATGCGATAGGTCATTCGTTGTGTACTTAATGCTTGATTCATCTTTGTGAACCTTAGAATATAATTACCTGAGTAGTTGTAGGCTAAACCATCCAAAGAGCGCCTTAGAGTAGGAGTTTATCATCCCTAGTGGGTTTGTAGACGAGACCCTTTGGTAAGTTCAAAGAGTTAGGGAGAAACGCATACCCTACAACTTTAGACACACAACGCAATTAAGAATAAGACGTGACACTCAACCATCAATAGGAGATAATTAAGGAGTAATACAACCTAAGTAAACACATCTTTAAACTATCATACGAGCACACATTAATTAGACATAGACTCCCACAACCTTAGTTTAGATAATTAGATAATAGTAGAGTAATCGGTAGAAATACCAACCCCCCAAATCCAATACCCGAGATTCGTACCTTTCCATTTCATAAAACATAAAAAGATAAAAAAATAATCTTCTTCAACCTTAACCTTAGCGTAGTAACTCCTTACTAGCATTCCTATTCCCCTAGAGAACGATATCAATACCCGTGGCTTACCCTAATTACTACACTACAACGATTAGGTTCACTGCCTAGGGTGTTATAAAACTTGCTCGAAGAAAAGGAAGTTTCTTTGACCCCGAACGACGCGTGTAGCGTTATCATCGACCCTGTTTGCTTATGTTTCCAGGCAAAGAACTCCATTCTTTTCCTTTTCCATGCCTTTCAATGTTGCAATGAACCTTTCTTTGTAGCATTGTATAGTCTCATTTACAGCATGCTTTAAGAGGTCTACTGCCATAGGAGGGTGACTCTTGTTGTGCTTGTTTTGCTGCCTAGTGATGTTTGAGTTCATGCACAAGTTGTTGTTGTTTTCTCTCAGGAAGTGTTGACTATATTACCCTGAGTTGCTCCAGATAAAAAGTTGTATGTCTGATATGTGTTGTTGTCCTGGGATATGAACACAATTGAACATTCCTAGGGTAAATGTATTCTTCTCCATTGGATTGGACCTTACATCCTGATTTGAGTCGTTGCCGACCTAAGTGTCGTCTAATTTTGATAATGTTCCAATAACCACATTAAAATTTGTAGAAAATATTTGCATGAGTTGATGTTTTACCTTGGGTGGAAGATCCTTGCTTATGACAACAATTTGCTTATCATAACCCATGAGCTTTCTCCCTGTACCCCGCATCTGTTGTGTTCCAGGTTTGCTTGTTTTCCATGCTATTGCTAATGAGAACAACTATTTGTTTTTTCTGGAGGATCACTCCTGATTGTTACTATGTGTGCCCTTGTTTTTTTAACAATGCCTACCCTTGTTGAGAATTGGAATTGAGAGCAAATTGTAGGTACTTCTGCACGCAGCTATTGTATTACTTTTCTTCTAAGCAAGGTATTATAGTGAGGATGTGAATTAACAACATGAAACTCCATGACTTGTGTTCTTGATAGTGGATGTGTTCCCATAGTTGTTTCAAGTTGGATTGTACCCTCGTACATATACCTTTCAAATAAGAAACCAAGTAGAGCGGTTGTTGGAGGACACAATTTGCTTTTAATGTTGTCAGAAAAATGTTCAAAACAATTTGCGTACATGATATTTACTGAGCTTCCCCCATCCAAGGAGATCATACTTACCAAGTGTGAAGTGGTTACGGCCATTATGACGACTGGAACGGCTGAGGGTGTCAACTCTTCGTTGGAAAAAACATGCTTTGTATTTTACAACCTATTTATGTTGGTCTTGTGTTGTGTCTGATGTCTAGGCGTTAAGCATGTGGATGTGAGATTGTTTAACATCCTTGTCGTTTGCTTTCTTTCTTGCCACCTTACATAGATGTTCGGAGCTCTCCTGCCTGAACTGCCATTTCAATTTTTTTCTTGAGTTCTCAGCATTGTTTTGTATCATTCCCATGATTGTTATGAAACTTGTAGCATTGTTTACTGTTTTTCTTGCTTCTGTCTCTTAAAAGTGGAGGACGTTTCCATTTGTCCATGATTTTCCTTTTCGAGGCTAGTATTTTAGCAAGAGTTTTTTACAAATTCTTCATGAGAAGTTCTCTTACCTCGATTCCGGGTTTAAGGCATCGTTCTTCTCTTGGTCAACTTAGTCCTTGTTTGGCGTCACGCCTAGCCTAATAGCTTGCCACGGGCTGCCTACCATTTTGCTATTGCTCTTGTCATCAATTATTGCTATATTTTCCTTGCTTGTTTCATGAACTCCCTAGAACGATATAGTAGCTATTGCCATGTCTTTGGGGCTTAAGAGTTATCTTGTTGTAGAATTGCCCCTTGGTCATGTTACTAATGAACATTGAGATTTTATAATCATCCCTGACTCTTGGGATCTTGCTTGCCTCGTCATTGAACCTTTCAGTATAGTCGATTAAATGTTCATCCTGAAATTGCTTTATGAATTGTAAGTTGAAGTATTCTCTAGTATACTCCCTTCTTGGTTGGAAATTCTTAATAAACTTTTCCTCGAGGTCTTACCATCCAGTTATGTAGTTCTTGTCAACGTTCTTGAACCGAACGACTTCTCTCATACTAAAATGCGATGGAATAGATGGCATGCCATAGGACTATTCCAGGTATGGTTGAGCATCGGTCTAAGACCGAACCAGACTACCAAAAACCGGACTGGACCGAGACCGAATTAGACCAAAACCACGGACCAAGGACCGGACCGACTGTGTTCGGTCCGGTCTAAGGAGACATTATTGGTCGGTTTGTACGTAAGACCAGACCGAGACCCAAATAAGGAAAAAGTTGAGACTGAGACCGGACCGTTGATCCTTCGATTTGGTCGGTCCGGTCGGTTTTGGGGTCTGCGATGCTCATCCGTAGTTCCAGGCATTGGTTTTTGTTGCCTACTCAAATTGCTAGATGTGTGAATTAGGATCAGTAACTCCATCATACATGTGTATGTCAATGGGATGTTTCAGGTCCACTGGGAGTTGATACTCCTTGATCCATTTCATGAATTGATGCATTTGCATCTCGAAAGCAAGCACATCGTCGCCAATTGTCTTGTAATTGCGACCTTTGTTTCTATCCAACACTCTTGTCATCAGCGTGTTGAACAGGTCCATGGAGGAAGCCTATTGTAGTGGGTTTTGAGCCTGGGTATACATTCGAGAGATAGTTTCCTGTGTGTGGTGATATCCAGGCATAGGGTTTGTTGACCCGCATAGATACATAGACTGCTGATGGTAATGAGTTTGCATGTTTTGAGTTCCCTGATAGGTTGATTGTGGGATGTGTTGTGGGGTACCTCATTATGGTTTACGGGCTGAGGTTTTTACATTTGAGGTGTTGCCTGATTGTTAAGTTGTAGTAGATTTGTATTAGAGATAAGTAATTGTGGCCCTCTGTGCCCTGCTTTTGGGTTTCCCCGTATCATCCTTTCCAGGAAAGCACCATGTGCTGGTCTTTATCCGAGTGTTATCAGTATGGTTCTTAAAGAGGTTGGTCGTACAATGAGTGGTGTTATGAAGTTGTCGGTTTGCCTTGAGGTGTTAACGGTGTTTGGAGGTGGACTTCCTGAAAATGAGAGGTTATTCATCGTTTTTGGTTGTGACATAATGTTGTTGTTATTTTGGGTTAGAGCAAACACAATGGTAACTTGAGTTATTTTATAACACCGTCCACGTGAGCGCCACATCAGCTTTAACATTTCACCTTAACATCCCCAAAAAACACCCACAACAATAACATCCCAATAACATCAATAACATTTCATATTTTCAATTTCAACCCCTAAACTAAAACAAACACTTCATTTATTAAACTAAACATATCATTAAAATTGAAAACATATTACAATACGAGATTAAAAAAAAAAATTACAACGAAATAAAAAAACACACTACAAATTAAACGTTACAACAAATTAAAGGAAATGACGATAATACAATCTACTGACGAGGTTTCAAGTTATATTTTTTGATGATTCGGTTTTTTTCGTCATTGATCCAAGCCACGATATTTGGATCTTGCCCTTCAATAGCCGTCATCAAAAACTTTATCTCTTCCAACCTTGTTATTGTGAGATCTTTTTCCTGCTGTGCCCGATCCGCCGCTTCGGCGGTTTCACGTTTCATACGATACTCGTTTGTCTTAGTTTCGGTGAAATAAGTTGACGAGCTTGTTCCTCCAATGCTTGCTCCCCCAGTACTTGTCGTGCTCTCGGATCTTGCTTTCTTGGTAGCACGTTTCTTTCCCATGGGGCGTGGTTGTTCATCATTACCAAACAAAGCCTCGTTTGGTTGGCTTGGCACATCGCCGGTTAAATCAACCGGTTCAGGCGTGTCCCATTTCTTATAATGACGCAAAACCTCCCAAGTGTCATCGAGACCAAACGGTGCTGCTTTGGTTTCCTCACGATACCATTGCTTTGCCCGTTTCATCACATCCAACTCACTTTCCCCGCTTCGTTGATCCCGTTGCGTACGTCTGTAACAAGAGTTGAACTTTGTGCATATGCCGTTCAACGTTTTCCACTTGCTTGACATCATATCCTTGTTGCGCCATTGAAAGTTGTTTCTAGTGAACTCATTTCTGACCCGATACCAAAACGTATCTCTGGGTTGGCACTTTCCAACTTTCGGATCCTCCGAAACAGCTATGTAACACTTTGCAAGTAATGCTTCCTCTACTGGATTCCAACGCCCAACAACGACAATTGGTTCCTCTTCATCAGAATCAATTGGTTCGGGCTCGGGGCCTTTGGATTTTTTTGATTTTCGCTTAATACGACCTTTTCCTTTTTTTGGAGGAGACGTGGGTGTCTCAGCAACATCATGTGTTTCAGTTTGTGATTGTTGTGACTGTTGTGTGAATTGTAGGTTTTGAAAGTTGGAGTTTAAGGTGCTTTGTTGGTGTTGTTGTTGCCAAAAGAGATATTGTTGATGTTGTTGCCACATTTCTTGGCTCGAGTAGCCTAGTGGGTTGGGAAGAGACATGTTGGGGTTTGAAGATGAACCCGCGTTCGGGTTAGATGATGAACCCAGGTTTGAGGGAATCTACCCACCACCGAGAAGATTGTAGAAAGTATCATCGTTGCCTCCCGACTTTTTTTTTTCAGTGAATAAAAGATTGAAGATTGAGAGTATTGAGAGGATTGAGTAGTGGAAGTGTGAAAAAAAAATGTTTTTGAAATTTATTTATTTATTTATTATTTTATTTTATTTTATTAAAAGTAGCCGTTTTAGGGTTAAAAATGAAATTTTTTTTAAACCTAACGGCTAGTATCCGTTAGAGGGGGTGTTTATGAAAAATTTTTGATTTTTTTTTCTTCCCCCTTAACGCGCGTTATAAGGCTAACGCCTCCCCCCTTTTTCCTTGCTAACGCCGTTATTCCAACGGTAATAACGGGCTCAACGCCGTTATTTGGCTTATAACGCCGTTATGGCATTGCCGTTGGGCATGCTCTTAGGATTGCCCGACCCTCGTCTGTATGTGTGATGTCATTAGTGCTGATGGGACCAGATGTATTAAACGAAAGGGGTGGTGGAGGTATTAGTTGCTTTTCCGTGAAATGCAAGTTTTCTAGTGTGAAATTAGAGTTTTTGTCAAGATAAAATGAGAGTTTTCATTTTTTGTAACGAAAAAGGTTTTAGATCTGACGTTTTTCGATGACGATAAATAAATATTTTTGTTCTGAAAAACTTGGTATATGTTTTAACCAAAAAATACTGAACGTTTTTGACAAAATAAAGTTTTTCGGTGAGAATAATTTTTTTCCAGCGAACGGAAAAAATGAGGTTGTGGCTTTTTATTGGAGCTATGTTTACGTAAGGTACGTTTTGGGGTGAGGTGGATGTTGGTCGTATGTTCGGTTTCCTACATTTGGTAATGAGCCCAAGGTATGACAGGAGTCAAGAGGGGTAACCCTTACATACGACTAGCGTGTGTAATAGGTGTGTGAAGATAGAATTCACTTGATCTATTTTATGAATGAGATCGGTATTCATAAAGATTTATTTAGGGTTTCGTGTCACCCATAAACGACATCTATGGCTGATAATGGTCCACATGGTCGGCATCTAAGGGAGGAGACAAAAATGACACGCGAAGTGATATTCTTGGCTCTACTAGATACATGAAATCCTCCATGCACGATTGTTATGTACCAGCGTAATATTCGCAACATTACCTTTATACGAATGAAGTAATGACACGGGTTCTGTTTGTTGTAACGGTCCTGAACTAAACTCTAAGCCTTGCCGTTACCTGATCGAGTTTGCCAGGTTTCAAGCCTGTCTTAAGAAGTTGCTTCCCAGGCGAGTTGTGATGGGTTTTGGTTTTAGTACGCCTGTATCAAATTTATGAGCTTTATCCACTTGGTCTGAAAAAAGGAGCAGGTGACGACTTTTCGAAAGGCAGCCTCAGATTTCCACTTGCTCGTCTTTTACTCGGTGGTTGACAGAACGCCAATTAATAGTCATTAAACTACACCAACTTTTTATGATAATCTAATACGGAGAAATTGTTTTCCATAACAAAGGTATTATTTTCTTACCGGATACTATTTATAAACTTTATCACTTCTAACTTTGACTAAGATATTAATTCATCAAGTTGCTTATCCATTATATTCTATGGGTAATTTAGTTACAGAATATGTATATGGTTTTCTGATGGACCATTTTTTTAACTATAAACAATTCTATATAATTTGATACAGATTATTGGAAATGGTAGATGGTTTATTATATGTTATCTTTTTTTTTTTTGAACCTTTACGATGTGATCCCTTGTAGTTTTATTATTCTTTATTTTATGTATAGTACGTATACCAAGTGGGATCACATGCTTTGACCACCAACTTTTAGAAATCAAATCAATGTTGGTTTTACGTTTATTTTCGGGTATAATTACAGTTTAACAGCAATACTTTGAAGGTCTTTAACTTAACCTGTACTTATAAGTTTTGTTTTATATATAACACAGGTGTTAATATCATACGTTGTAATTGGTCAGTTGGTTAAGTCTTCTGTTTCTATTTCGTTCATAGAAGACTACTTGATCAAGTCTTGTGCCTCTAGTTACTCCATCAATGTCAATAACGGCTATACAGTTTTTTTTATATATACATAATACATATATGAAGTATAATGAAAAAGAATTCATGAATTATTTTGCTAGCTACAACATTTTCAACATATATAGACTTCAGCTTTTTCTTGATATGCATGTGCATGCATATATACAAGCTAAGGCGGCACAATAAGTCCTCCTCTGATTATTGCTATTTGCCTCGATATGTAAGGTATTTGAATGTAACAAACGAAGGCACTGCAATAGTGATGATTGAATAGATACCATAATGAAAACTTAGTGAACCAAGTACTTTACGACTTATATACTTATAAAGATCAATTTGTGTGTATAGATGACGTCTATTCGTGCAAAGCGGCGGTGTATAGCGGCAAATAATTATACTTGTGAAATTATGATTTTAGTTCGACCTTTGAAACAAAGCGTGTGTTTTTGAAATACAAAACGTGCGTTTTTTTAAAATTAATCTAATTTGTTTTTGAAAAGTTATCGAGTTTAAAATTGATTAAGCTTAAGGTGTATTAACAGATATCTAGAAGTAATTTAAACAAAACATTAAATTAAGTTTTCAAAATTCAAGATTTTAAAAATGAACATTCACTCAAGTAATAAATGGTATAGATGTAGATAGCTATTGAATGTCGAAAATGAATAAATGCAACAAGTTTGTTTTCTCCTATCAAATGCATTGTGCGAAAAGATTTGTTTGTAGCTTACGAGAACAGATCTAGTAATAAGAAAGATTGAAATGAAAAAAAATAAAAAATAAAAATTCAGCCACATATTTTAAATGAGAGAAAAATTAGAAAAAAAAAATACATTTATATTTTTATATGCATTTAAAATATGCAATTGTGATTTTTTCTTATCTTTCTTATTCTAATTTGTTTCTATGTGAATTAGTTATAATTGACTAATGTGTTAGAATAAGTATCATTATAGCGTAAATATTCTCAGCTTTTGATCTCGTATTTCAGTGTTTCCTATAGATTACCGAAGTATGTCAGTAAATCATTAAAATAAGAAAAGTGATTTGCACACTTCATCATTTGATTTGCACACTCAAAATGTTTGTGTTATGCCATTTATACTCTTACATCACTTAGTTAAGTATTCAAATCAAAACACAAATATTAAAAGTATAAATGTCATTACACAAAATTTTCAGTGTGCAAATAAATTATTGGAGTGTGCAAATAATTAACGAATAAAAAAATAGGGTGAAAGCTAAAGATACGCGATATAGTTTTTCAACCGATAAAAAAAACGTAAGAAAAACGGATGAAAACCGATAAAACCGTAAGAAAAACGGACAAAACGTAAGAAAAACGGACAAAAACGGATAAAAACGTAAGAGAACGGGTGAAAAAGTATAAAAACGGACTAAATCTGAAAGTCAATAACCATAAGAACCATTACTGTAACTTTTTTAACTGAAAAAAAAGTTAAAGGGTGACCGGTGAAAGTCAACGCAAGCCACAGGGACCATTTCTGCCAATTTTCAAACTTTGTGACCTGATAACCTACTAGTTTCTGGTCATATTACGTACATCGTTCCAAATTTGAAAGTATTTTGTGTACAATGGTAATTTTCAAAGTTCATTGCGTAAACTATGTTGCGTATCTTTAGCTTTCACCCAAAAAAATATTACTGCCGTTAAGTTTATCTATGAATCTATGATAAATACCGATAAATATTGGTATTGGGCTTTAAGTTGTATACATCTTTTATTCGGATAAAAACGCCTAGTTATATCTTCGATGGGCCTCAAGTACATGGGTCAAGCTAGGGGTGTTCATAGGTTGGGTAATATCCGAATAAATCGAAAACCGAAATCGAATCGAACCGAAAATAATGAAACCGAACTTGCCAAAACCGAACCGAACCGAAATAAAAGTTTGGTTTTCGGTTCGGTTATGATTTTAGCAATCAAAACCGAAAACCGAATTTAAATAAATATATATATTTTTTCATATATTTATATAAAAAAAATATAATAAAACTCTTTTATAATATATATATATAATATTTTTGAAGCTTGAAAATTAATTTTTTTTCAAAAAATATATATAAATAAATGAATAAATTATTAAATTTGGGTAATTCGGGTTATTCGGTTCGGTTTTCGGTTATTGGGGTTCGGTTTTCGGTTTACGGTTCGGTTTAGTCAAATTTGAATTCGGTTCGGTTCGGTTTTCGGTTATACCCAGGAAAAAAAATTAACCGAAAAAACCGATAACCGAACCGATGAACACCCCTAGATCAAGCCATTTCCTAATTCGGAGTTTCGGAATTCAAGGCCCGTAGATCATTTTTAATCAAGCTCGAAAGCATTAGAGGACATTAATTTTGAAGTGGTTCTCGGATTCCAACAAACTCACTTGAACTGTTTGGGATAAAGTCATAGCTACCATAAACAACAGCATAAGAGTGAGCATTTATATTTTGTTCACAAACTGTAGGTGGTGGAAATTTTACGATGAAGAAAACTTTTTTTGGAGCAAAGTAATACGTTCAATTTAATGGTCCTTATTGAGGCCTTTTTAATGCGTTTTCTATTAGATGAAACATGGGTCCGTGGTACAACATCGCCACTGGCGGATTTAGGAATCCAATGTAGTATGTATGTAAGGGAAAAAAAATTAAAAAAAAAATAAAATAAAAATTAGGCCCAAAAGTTTTGGCTAGGGTCAAATTATGGGTGCCAAAAGTTTTGGCTAGGGTCAAAACTTATGGGTCGGGTTTTCCAAAAACATTTTTGTCTCACTTTTTTTTTAACGTTTTCTAGGTAATATAACACTGAAAGAAACATTATTATAAATCCTAATTCTCAAATTTAAACCTTTATATTATAAAAAAAATCCTAAAAAATGAACATAAATCCAATTAAAATAAAGGAAACAGACGTAAAATCTTAAAAGATATACATGTGATGTATACTTCAAAGTGATGTGTATTTTTAAGTGGGTTGGAAATTCGTGAGAGGATATGGGTCATTGTGGACTCAAACTTGAATGTCTAAATATTACATATCAATTGGGCAGTAGAAATATAAAGTCCATTAGACTATTTGACCTACATATCATTATCTTTTTTTGTCTCTAAGACAGATGACGTCAAAATCACCGGCTTTTCTTCTTGTTTTTTGTTTTCAACAATGATAAATTATATTAGATTAAGTTATGCACTCGAAATTTTTCAATGTTTTAGAGGATATGCACTCATAACTTTTCAATGCATTTTGTAAGATCACGGGAGAGATTGCTAGCATTAAAATGGTGATCTTAGATTCTTAGATATGTTTTGAACTTATGTTGTAATAGTTTAGCCCAACAGGCTGGCCCATGGAGGCCCATTAAGCATATTATCTGAAGTATATAAACCCTTCTCCACAAGAATTTATTATTTGCAGATTTGATTTAATAAAGTTCCAACATTTTCTCTCTTCTCTCTGTTTTCAGCTTTCTCTTTCTAAAACTCAAATCCGTGATTTGAGTGTTTGATTTTTGATACTATTTGGAACCTATGATTGTTTTATACAAGAAATTACAGCGTTACTGAAAATATTTAATATACGGTACTTGTAATAATCTTTGGACATACCAATTATTCTTAGAAGAAAAGTTAATACTTTGGTGCAAAAAGTATAACCCAACACATACCAAAAATCTAACCGTCATCAACACATTCATTAACCCGTTCCAAAGTAGAGTACCGATTAAAAAAAATAATAATAAATAATAAATAATAACTATGCAAATTGGGTTCCCTTTACTAACAATCATATTTTGCTTATGTAGGTTGCCCGATCACTCAGTAGAAGTGATGATGGGCTATGGAAGGAAAGTTGAAAATGTCCACAATAATGCCCATAGGCTTTTCAAAATAATTGGAAAATGTACTTTCCCATACTTCTAAGGTTCTCTCACTTTCGAACCCCTTAACACGTCTAATTAGCTTTGTGCATAACCATTAACTTTTATTAGTTTGTTTGTGATTATGACACACCTTTGCTATATATACAAAAACTGCTATGTATAAAGGGGATCTCATTGGCTTTCATTAGTTTGTTTTTGAAACATCTTGACTTGCATAAAGTGCTCCCCTGAAAATGATCGGGTAATTAGCAGTGACTAAGATCTTTCATCTGAATCATTTCTATTTAGTAATAATTTTCATTACTATTATGAAAAGGTTTCTATAAATTTGGTTTTACCTACCTAAACCCTTGAATCGGACTTAGGGTTAGGGCTTGTAAAATATGAAGTTATAAGGTTATATTTATAGACCGATTTTTTGTCGGCAGCGATGTGAAGGCTTCAACACTATAAATTGATGGCGTTACAACCCCTTTTTCACCAAATTGTAGATCTTCTCGTCCTCTTCGTGTGCTGTTTTGAATGACTCAAATCCGAGTTCGTATGCAGAAGATATGGCCAAAACAGTATCAACTACTTCACGCACATATTGTGATAGTCTTGATCAGCTTGTGACGGGGTCACTTGCAAGTTGTGACACTGTCAACCCTGGTAATCTTGGTCTTGACGCTGTTAGAAGGAATTCGTCTCCAAAGACTGAGGTGTCACTTGGATAATTCTGAAAACTTGATCTTCGTTAATAACAAGTGACGGCGTCACTTAGGAATTGTGACGCTGTCACAGCACCTTTTCTGTGACGTTTTCTTGAATTGGTCATTTTTTCGTTTTCTTGTCCAAATAAGCCAAAAACATCGTGATTTCTAGTTTTTTCTTCCCAAGTACTTATAATGCAAATAGAAACAATTTAGGGAAATATATGATCAAATATGCACGAGTTTGGAGGCTAAATGACCCCTTAAAACGTACAAAATTACACCTCATCATGATTTCACATACTTTTTGAATCTTGTTTTCCAATAGATAAAACAATCGGTTTCAAAAAGTAGTGGTCTTTGCATACTTCTTGGTATTTTTCGGAATCCATTGATCGATTCAAATTTTAAAATGCAATATATTTTAAAAATCTTGGTTGGCGTGGCTATGGTACCAATTGTGGAAAACTAGAAGGGGTTGAATAGTTTTACCATTTTTAATTCCGTGTAAAACTTAGTTTTGAAAAACTTTGATTCAAGTTTCTGTAAAAATTAAAGAATTGCATATAAACACCATTGTAACAATTCTAAAGTAAACAACTAGTAAATGTTATGAGATATAAAAGTAAGAGATGGAAAGATCAAACCAAGACATAGAGAGTTATAGTGGTTCAGTAACGAAGCTCCTCTTAGCCCTACTCCACTCCCCGAGTACCCGACTCAAAAGTTCTAAGCACTATGTCAACAAACTCCCTTTAGGCGGAGAAAACCGTACAACGTCGCTTATCATAATTTTCGACGCTAAGCTAAATGTCGAATACTAATCTAGCTAGTACCAATTTCACTCATGATCTACTAGATTTTCTCGCAAATCATTCAACCTAAAAGATCTACCCAATCTTCACACGATCAACCTGATCTACACACGATCAAATCGATCTACACACTATTGACACAAGCTACACAAGATCTTACCGGTCTCTACAAGATCACAATGATCAACACAGTCTAACTAAACAATATGATGAACAACTTGATGTATACCGATATACAACAAGTAAGTAACAAATGTTACGAGTACACTACGCTAGCTCTACAACACTTTGTATCTTCTTGATACGATGTGTTCTTCTCTTGTGCTACTAGATGAATGAAGGTGATCACTTGGTTGGATGATTGTATCACTCTTAAACAAAAAATGGTAACTAAATGATCAAAGAATCAAGATTAGAAATGGTGGATTTAACTCATATAGTTCTGTATGATAATTCGTGTCCACTATTTATAGGCAAGAAAAAATTAGTCGTTACAGACTGACGGTACCGTTAAATTTAACGGTACCGTCCCAGACCAGAACACTCAAAAAAAATAGTGGTGAAGGTTTATTTGGGGATGTTTGGAGCTATTTGGGGGGGGGGGGAATAGTTTTTGGGATTTTTAAACTTATTTTCTCAAATAAAACATTTCTTTTTAATTCAAAAATAATTTGTAAAATATATTTTTGAAAAAATGTTTTGTCACATTAAAAATATGAAGTTTAGAACATGAATTAATTATTTGATCATTTGTCAAATTGTAAACTTTTTCGTTCTTACCTCGAGTGATTTACGTCGAAATGGAATATTACGACTAAAAACTTGTTTACATCAATTTTGACGTAAGACGGTTTTACAGTTTGTTATTATCAAAATGCAGAGATGTCGAAAAAATAGAAATAATGTTTTTAGACATTATTTATATTAACAGGACGTGCAAAGAGACTCATGGTTGATGGTAAACGGCCTCATCCTCCCACCTACTCCTCAGACGAAGTTGAAGTTGATCCATACGATCCCATCGAAACTATAAACTTGATCTTGTGTCTTACATGGAACAAATTTCTCGGATTCCCAAAGAAGTCGAAGAATTTAAGCAAACAAAGAGAATTTTTTAGTGTCTCGCTCACTTCCTTATGGGAAGTAAGAAGAAGTAAAGAGGGTGGTATAGATGTTGTGATTTGGTCATATGTGGTTAAAACAATTATCATATTTTGTCTTTAAAACTTATCATGCTTGTGTATTATCTGTATTAACTTGTGGTACGTTGAATATTTTTTGTGTTGGATAATACTTTGAACATATGTAGCCATATAACCTCTAACTAGGAAATTTTACCACTTTTGATCATATATCGAAAGCTGGTTTTTATCCCTTTTGATTGCTTATTTGTTCATTATACTTGCTTCCTTTTTCTGTCATAGACTAGAAATGCCCTATATTCACTATCAGAATAATTAGTTTTGAGCTTCGATAGGTTCTTAGTAGTTTGGCGAGCCCACTGTCTTCTTTTATGTCTCAGGAGCCGGATCCCTTGGTTTACAAGGGCCGGATCCTTTTGAAAAGGATCCGGCAAATCCGACAATACATACATCATATTGTTGTCTTTTAAGTTCTATCTTCATCGACCTTATTAGATTAGTTCATTACATCATTTTATTATGTTTTAGCTACTCTCAGACTTGTTAAATCCTATTCCCTCTTATGCTTGACTTAGGATTTTTCTAGAGTGCTTTTTATTTTTCATTTGTCTTGCACTTACTATTTTCCCATTTTTATTCTTATACTTTCTGTCACTTATTGTGCTCCACTTATTTTTAATTTTGTTGACATTTATTATAAATGTTTTCTCCTTCTTTTGATCCTTAAATTGCCTTGGATTTAATTTTTATATCTTATAATTTTTATGATATTTTTTTATTCTTTTTTTTAATCTATTCCAACTTCTTATCACAATTTATTACTCTTAAAGTCAATTAGACATCATTTTGATCATTTATTAGTCTCTTTTTGGTTCACCTTTTTCTATAAAAACTATCATTGACCCCTCTCTCTAAAAAATTTGAGTGTTCTAGTTTTCCTTCTCTTAGGACACTCTTTTACACTCATATCATGAACCTACATAGGATAGGAATTCATATTTTCAAAATTTTGTATATATTTTTTTTGCTCAGTAGCCGGATCCATTTGCTAACACTAGCCGGATCCTTTTTGAAAGGGATCTGGCGGATCCGGGCTTACAGAGACAGTTAAAAAAGGATTTTTGAATTTAAAACTCTCTTTTGTCCACTCTTACAATCAACACTGCGTTAAATGATCCTTCCTAGTAACTTGCAATTTTGTTAGTTGAGATTTGCATGCAAATGATTGTATTTTGGAGGATTTTAGTGGTTTTTGCATTTAAGATTTTGCATGAGTCTTCACTACTTAATCCCTTGTGTTTGTACCTTCAATATTTCACTCAAACATCGCCATTCTCAGCTGATTACTCATCTTCCAAACACTCTTCACCATGACAAAATCCTCTAGTGCATGTTTGTAAACTAGAATCCCTCCTCGCAAAACCGCTCGTATAGTCTATGAGATTTCATCAACCGAATCTTCACCCATTAAGGATCCTTCAAATGATCACATCAAAACTCCTCCTTCCCCTCCTATTGAACCAACACCAACATTTTCTCCACAAACTACAACACCTAAAATTGAACCATCACCTATTGAATCAACACCTCAAATCACTCCTACCACCATACAACCGCCACTAGTTTCTTCAATTAAACCGCGTCAACTTACCTTTGATACACCTCATACCTCACCACATCCATTCATGAACTCATTAGAAGATTTGCCTCCAAGATCAACTAATCCACCTCCACTACCAACATTTGCCTCCATGACTAGAGAACCACCTTCATTACCCGACAATATGGATACTGACACATCCTTGCCTCCTCTACCAACACGCATGCCTCCACCAACATCAATTGTGAATCCACAACCATCACATTTTCCTCCATGAACATCACACTTACCTCCTTCAACATCACACTTGCGTCCAACAAACACATTTTTCCCTCTTGATCATTCTATGTGGATCGGGGATCCTTCACCATAACCCCCAAGCCATGAAGACTCTTGCAACCGTTGTGAACACATTCAAACATTGGTTCATAACCTATGTGATGAAACGCGTTTCATGTTCTATCACCTTCTTGATTGTCTAGATGACATCAACAAACCAAATCACCCTTAAGATCATTGGAAAGAAGTGCAAGCACACGTGGTCACTCTTTTCCATAATTCTCTAGTTTTAGTTTTAGAATTTCTTAAATGTTAGGCCGTATTCTTAGTTTTATTGGTTGGTCGTTTTGTACCTCTCTTTTTGTTTGTTACATCCTTTTAATGTTTATGCTATCTTTTGCCTTAAGTTTATTGATGTTACTTCTTTTATAGCCTTCTTAATATTTTGTCCTTATTTATTTTGTTAACTCATGTTTATTTCATTAGATAGCTGAATCCATTAGATTTCAAAAGGCTGATCCCTTTTGAAATTGATCCGGCGAAACGAGGCACCCAAAAATGTTTCTGAGATATTTTAAGCTTAATTTTTGCACATTATCATATCTTATGCTTTCATTCTAACCCATTTTTTTTATAGATTTTCAAAATTCACTTGGAATACTTGACGCCCTTATTATGGGGGAGCTTTCGTCAAGGGGAAGCATTGCAAATGAGCAATATTGTACGTCTATTAATCATCTTTCCATTTGACTTATTCTTGTTTTATCCAAGTTAGTTTCCTTTCGACACTGTTTCGACAAAAAATGGGAGAAAAGAGTAAAAATTTCAAACTTAAAATTTATAAATTTTATTTTTTACTTAAAATAATTTTAATATTTTTTCATTAACAAAAAGGGAGAGATTGTTATTATAAATAAATCATAAAAACGTTTATTGGTATTTTACGATCTCTATATGTTTTATTGATAACAAACATAAAATCATTTTAACAAGAAAAATATAATACGTAAGTTTTCGAGCCAATAGTTTTTAACTCATTATGATAAACTAATATTTTACCAAATACTTAAGGATAATACATCTAGTATAATAAGTTACATAAAGTCAAAATCATTTTTCTAAAACATCTTCAAGTAACATTTATTACTTACATTTCCTGTAAACTAGGATTTATATACAAATGTTTTAAATAAAACATATCTTATTAAAACCCATGACCTAACTAGTACCCATGACCCAAGAAACCAAAACCCATGACCCAACTATTACCCATGACCCAAGAACCAAAACCCATGACCCAAAAACCCAAACCCATGACCCAAAACCTGGAATTGTAACCCAAAATCCGGACTGTATTACCCAGTGTGTCAGATCCCTTGGATTACAATGGCCGAATCCCTTTTGTAAGAGATCCGCTGGATCCATTTTGTAAGAGATCCGCCGGATCCAGCGGGTCAGAGGCATTTTTTCCTATAAATAGAAAACCACTTCTTCATTACTATTGGGTTCAGTGAATACCCAAACCCCTTAAATTTAGGATTTGAATATAAAATACCCCAAGTGTTTAGACCGTTAAACACTAACAGGTCACTGAGTGCATAGTCTCTCAGTAAGCCATCTTCAGGATACTCAGTAAGAGGCGAAGAAGAAGTTTCTCCACTCAGTAAGGCGGAACTTAAGGGGTGAAGACTGAGTCAAGAAGAAGATGGTGGATTTAGTGAGTGATGACAATAACTTACTGAATCCGTAAACTCCTCACCAACTACTTACACTGAAGACAAACTAAAGTAGAAGACTGAAGGCAATGAAGACTGAAGAATGAGCGGGATAAGGCGGGACAAGTTTGAATCAGATAAGGCGAAGTCCTTGTTAGGAATTAGAAAATTCAGTCATTAAAGTGTCGGTCACCTCAAGTATATGTAATCATTAGAAAGCTCGTAGTCGTAATTATTTTATATTAGTAAGAAGTTAGTTAAGTAAAACCGTGGAGGACGGACGGGTCTTTACCCACTGTATGCCTGATCCACAGCCCATAGGTGGCGTTTATTGTAAGACACTATAAATACCCTCTACCTCCCAAGGTAGAGGGTTGGAGCTTCAATACCATTTTTCTTTGTTTCACATAGTTCCCAACTCTCTTCCCTTTCTCTCTCTCTCTAGAACTTTCTCTCTCTAAAACCTTATTAACGCCTCATATGATTATGGTATTATGTGTTTGTGAAATCCTATATCTTACAATTGGTATTAAGAGCCATGGTTTGATCACTCATCTTTCATGATCTTTGTTTTGGTGGATTTCATAAGGTTTTTGTGGTTATAAGTGTTTAGGAGAGTTTGAATCATTTGGACAATTTCTAGTGTTAAAATTTGAAATTTGATTGTACTTTTGTGTTTAGGATCATCATATGTGTTTAGGTTTTGAATTGGAAGGCTTAAATCATTGTGGTTTGGTTGTTTTTTATTGATAAAGTGGTTGTTTTTGAAAAGTGTACGAAGCGAGTTGCGCCACGGTGTTGCATTTCTTGGAAGCGAGTTGCTTTGTTATTGAAAGCGAGTTGGTATAAGCTACTTGGCTATTAAGCGAGTTGTATTAGCAGCGAGTTGGTATATGCGACTTAGCTATTAAGCGAGTTGTTTCTTTAAGCGACTTGTGTTTTAAAGCGACTTGGCTATTAAGCGAGTTGTATTGTCAGCGAGTTGGTTTAAGCGACTTGGTGGTTAAGCGAGTTGTCTCTGTATGCGATTTGGCTATTAAGCGAGTTGTTTCTTTAAGCGACTTGTCTTTTAAGCGAGTTGACTGTTTAGCGAGTTGATACCAAAGCGAGTTGATTGTTTAGCTACTTGTCTATTGAGACTTGTCACCTCTTCGTGCTACATTTTTACGGTTGTTCTTTTGGTTTAGTAAAATCCCGTGAAAGAATCAATTTCCAGGTTTAATCAAAGAATAGTAAAATCCCGTAGAACTTGTTATCATGTCAAATAACGTGCCTACTATCGTTTCTTCTATAGCTGAGGACGTTCAAGCGGCTGGATAAGATACTCGTCCACCTATGCTTGACATAACTGATTATGACTCATGGGCTCAAAGAATCAGGTTGTACTGTTTGGGAAAAGAAAATGGGGTCAACATTCTCAAATCAATTGATGAAGGACCTTATCAGATTGAGACTACAAGAGACATAATTGATACTGCTGCAGATGGAACAATGATCTTTGGATTGGACAGACCAAAGACGTATGATGAGCTCAATGATAAGGAGAAAAAGAGATTCGATGCTGATATCAGGGCTTCAAACATTATACTTCAGGGTCTTCCAAAGGATATTTTACAAGCTTATCAATCACAACACTGAAGCCAAGGCGGTTTGGGATAATGTCAAGATGCTTCTCTCGGGCTCTGATTTAACTAAGGAAGACAGAGAATCACAACTGTATGATGAATTTGAGCACTTTAAGATGAAACCAGAAGAAAGTGTCTATGAATATTACGTGAGATTCCACAAGCTTGTGAATGATATGAGGAATATCAAAATGACCATGCCAAATATTCAGCTGAATTCAAAGTTTGTAAACAACATGAATCCCGAATGGCACAAATTTGTCACCTCTGTGAAGCTAACCAAAGGATTAAAGAACACCAACTATGAGCAACTGTATGCCTTCTTGCTTCAGAATGAGAGACATGCCATGTTTGAGCGAATGTGTCACACCCCCAAATTACCTGTTTTGCAGCGGAATGGAATTCCTGGGGGTTGACTGTCATAGCACCACAATCACAGTTATATCGAACGACCTAAAGTGTCGTTTGGAAAATACATCGTTTGATTTAATAAAATAATCAGAGTTTACAAAGTATAGGTCCCAAATAAAAATTCAACTTGTGCGGAAATAAGTTTGTTACAATTCAAACGATGTTTTAAAGTTCATAAAACCCAAGTGAGACGCGTCGTCACCGCGACTCTATGATATGTCCACATGCATGCCATGAAGTGAATACCTTAGATACCTGAGATAAAACATGCTAAAAAGTGTCAACACAAAGGTTGAGTGAGTTCATAGAGTTTGTGTTGAAATGTAAAGCCTTTAAAGAATGTTCATGCAGCAAAGGCATTGTAAATCCACTCAGTTCCAAGTTCCGCCCATACAAAACTTGCAACCTGTGCGTTTACAACCCATTGCCAAAATGTGTATGGTTTATGTTCAAGCGCATGATGACAAATGAATTCACATAATAGTGCGTAACTTAATGTATTAATAGTTAATTGACATAACACATATGAGTGTTGTTTCAAATTGTTCCAAGACCATTAGTTCCATGATTATACCAAGACATTTAGTTCAATGATTATACCAAGACATTTAGTTCAATGATTATACCAAGACATTTAGTTCAATGATTATACCAAGACATTTAGTTCAATGATTATACCACGACATTTAGTTCAATGATTATACCAAGACATTTAGTTCAATGATTATACCAAGACATTTAGTTCAATGATTATACCACGACATTTAGTTCAATGATTTATGATATAGAATATGACTAAACATTCAGTTCAGATAAACATATAGTTTGCAAATAATCATGATTGTCATAAAAATAGTTGAGCATGTATCTCCCCCAAAAGTAATTCAAAACAATTAAAAGAGTAGGGGCTATGACTCACCTGGTGCAATGTTTATGATGATATAATAGCAATACTAAAATGAGGCGCAACCTCTAACCGTGACTAGTTAATTGATGAGGTTTAAAGAACAAGGGTTTATCCTATATACCCTAGGTTTTTATTCCAAAACCTTACTTAAGAGTATGCTAAGGTTGTGAATTTAACTTGACTTGAAAAAATTTTGACCTCCTTTCCTTGATCTCCTTATGGCCGGTTGATGAGTGAAATGGATGAGAGGATATATTTTTTTTTCTTACGCTATGATTGTTATGTATGTATGTGTTGCCTTATAGTTAATATAATATATACAAGTATAAGTTTTATCTAGGATATTTGTACTAAAGGTGTGTGAGTCACCTAATGTATGTCGACATACATAGAATTATTGTAGGCATGTGTACCATTTTTTTTTTTTTTTTTTTTTTTAAGTATGTAAGTGTAGAGTAAATGTGTAATTATTTAAGGATAATTGGTAACTTGTGTACATAATTAAGCAATTAGGGTAGCGTTAGCTAAAAATAAATTTTAACGGATCAAAATAAAATATATTGAAGTCATAAAAATTATAAAAATACATTTCTCTCAAGAATTGAGTGAAATAATAATTATCGTGTCGTATTTACGAAAACCGTCGTAATTATATAAATATAACGATTTATATACAAAATAAATTTAAAACACCGGGTAAACTAATAATATTATTTTTATAATCTTAATATGAGTATAAAAATATATCGGGATAATTTTTGGAAGTGTCGGATCAAATGTTCAAAATAATTAATTACGCGATAGCGTTTATTTAATAGGGAATTATGCGTTTAATGTAAAATGCAAAACCATGCATGAACTAATATGATGATAATGATGCTAATGATATGTAGACTAAACCTAGTCTATATGAAATGTCCTTGATGATATGTTCATGAATTCGCAGCTAAACCACTAAGGTTACGCGAATTTGATACTCGTAAACCTAGTTTACGATAAACGATGAATAGTGAAGCATGAATAGTGATTTTCTCCGAGAATAAATAGTGTTTTGTGAATAGTAAATTTTGAAATACGTTCTCAGAATATTACTTCGACTCCGAAAATGGTGAATAGTAAAATTTTGAATAGTAACCGGTGAATAGTAAATTCCCGAGATGAATAGTAAATTTGAGAAATGACCTGAAAATACGAGTTGTCACAGAATGATTATTGATCAGTTCAAATCTAAATAGGGAGAATCAAGCTCATCAAATGACTCAACAGCCTTTTACACAAATGTTGGAATTACCACCAAAGCTTCTCAAGTCATACCCATGGGTAATGGTAATCACAAACTCATTCCCGATCCGAGGTTCAAGCAAGCTGATGCTGATGCAGTCATGGGACACTTCATCAATCAACTGGCTCTTATGGTTAAACAAAACTTGACCCTCAATCCACATACCAACAGTCTTCACACTAACAATGAGATCAGAACTGCATCCAATCTACACAATCATGCTGTTGTCAGAGATGGAAAAGTTATGGTGCAACTAGTTCAAGGTAGGCAGTATGAACAGGGAAGAGGTGGATTAGGTGGAGGGTATGTGGCTAATCAGAATCGTGGGAGAAATGACAATCAGGGACAAGTAAAGCCAATCAAGTTCTACAACTGTGGTGGTGATGGACACATTGCAAGGAACTGCAAATCTCCAAAACGCCCTCAAAATGTAGAATACTTCAGAGACAAGATGTTGCTTGTGCAAGCTCAGGACAATGGTGCAGTTTTGGATGAAGAGGAGTTGTTATTTCTTGCAGAGGGGAATGCTAAGACTTATGATGCAGATGCGGATGAGCAACCAATTCAGGAAATAGGTCACAATCATCAAAATGTCTTTCAAGTTGCCGATTGTGATGCATATGACTCTGATGTCGATGATGAACCTACTGCCCAGACAATCTTCATAGCTAGCATCTCTCCAATGGTCTCTCCTAAGGTCTCATCATCTAAGCAAGCTGGTCCATCGAAAGAATCCATCATCTCAGAGGTATTAAAATTATATGATGAAGTTGATGAGCAAAAGATACATGATAAAGTGCAATCACATGAAACTTGTGAAACAGATATTGTTAATATGGGTAATAGTGATATTGTCCCATATGATCAATATGTGATCCAAAGTGAAAGTGTGATTGAACAAAGTGATGCATCTTCTGCAGTCAATGATGGCTATATTTTTAATGAATTCACTCCATGTGCCCCTGATGATTCTGTTATCTCTGAACTTAATGCCTATAAAGAACAAGTTGCCATTTATGAACAACGCGCTAAGTTTGAGTTAACCACTCGTGAGCAGGAAATGGATGACCAAATACGTACAATTATTAGAAAAAGTAACTTTAGGGAAGAAATACTAAAACAAGAGCTAGATTCCTTAAAAGAAAAGCTTAATAAAATGGCTAAGCAAAAACAAGAACTTCAAGAAAATGTGAAAGTGCTTAAGCAGGAATTTAATGCTAAGGAATCAAAACTTTTAAATGAATTTTCCAACCTAAAAACTTTGAAAAACAAACTTGAAAACAAATTGTACGTACAAGGAAACACCATTCAGACTGCTCACATGATCACTAAGCATAGAGTTCTAAGTGACAAACATAGTGTTGCATTAGTTGATGAACCAAACCCTGAGGCCTGTAAGAAAGCTAGAGAAGCACAAAAGGTAATTTATGATGGCAATGAAATCCTTAAGCCTAGACAGAAACCTAGTTGCGCTAAGAATACTGAGGAACATAGGCAGTTAGAAGAAGTCACTAGAAAGAAATTGGATGAAAAACTTAAGAGCCCTTCATGCATAGAAAAGAAAATCAGTTATAAAACACCCAACTATGCTAAGGATTATTGGATTGCATTTAACAAGTTTAGACCTCAAACACAGCTGACCCCTGAACAAGTGTTCTGGAAAAAGGATATGGACATGAAAAAAGCTGATGAGTTTGTTGAACAGAATCCCCCATGTAGGAGAATGCTTCCTGCCACTGTGTATCCCCCCAATACACCAATGCATTTAGTTCCTAGATCTATTCCCACTAAGAGCAAGACCTTAATCAGTCAGTATGTCATTTATCAATTATTTGTTGATTTTGAGAAGACGTGTAAGAAAATGATCACACCTACTGGGATAACTGAAGGGGAGAGGGGTTTTGAGCAAACTAAAGAATGCTATTTAACTGAGGTCATGCCTTTCTTTAAACAATTAAAAGGTCAATTTGAGAGTCTTAAAAAGGGGATGGATTCAGATATTAAAGAAATGGAAAAAGAATTTGATGCAATTATAATTGAGGTCAATGACTATGAGCGAGAATTAAAATATAATGAGATTGAGAGGAAAAACTTGCATACCTTAAATGAGAATCTGATTTCTGAATGTATCACTCAAGATGTGTTTTACACTGCCACAAATTGTTCAATTAATGCATCTCAATTTCATGAATTATCTGTTGCTCTGAAAGTCTCCCATGATCGTGTCATTGAGCTTGAGAAAACTAACTCTAAATTGCATGAAACATTTGAACGGGATGATCATGATAACCTGGTGAAACAGTTTTCTAAATTGGAAGTTGAGCATCTTGCTTTGCAATTAAAATATCAACATCTAAAAGAAAATGTTAAAACCTCAAATATCAAGACATCCTTGGATGCTCCTGAATTTGATGCAGTTTTTGAAATCAGCAAACGTGATGAACAGATTCGAGCTCATTGTAACACGATCAGAAAAATGAGAACCCAAATTTCACAATTAAAGGGTGAAAAGAACAATGTGACAGGCTCCCAAATGCCTCCTCCTTTAGATTCTCAAAGTTCTCAGAGTTTTCATCTTCAAAACTTGGTTAATGTTCTACAAAAGGAAAATGAGAGTTTTCTAGAAGAAAATGAAAAGGTGAAACAACACTTTAAAGAGTTATATGATTCAGTGAAAGTCACTCGTGACAAAAACAACGAAATAATAACGTCTTTACAAAAAGAAATTGAGAATCTGAGGAGTCAGGTAAAAGGGAAAATGCCACTTGTCTTTAATGAGAATGTTGCATCAAAGTCATCTGCAGACTCTAAATATACTGTGACTGTTAAATACATTCCTCCTCATCTTAGAAATAACGAACTTGGGTTTATAACTATTTTGCTTACCTTAAGGATAGTCTAGAATGTCTCCGAGAGATCGTAGAAGAGGATTTCATAAATGAGCCACTAGATAGAGAAATTAGGTTTGCTTGCATTCAGGCCAAACGATCTCAAAAGTTGTTAGAATGTTTAAGAGCAACCTGTCCTAATTCTTTTTTTGAAAAAGGTAAAGCTGTGATACCTTGTTTTATGCCTAGCATTAAGAAAGTGAATTTTAATATGTCGTCTAGTTGTTCAGATCCCAACACTTCTATGCCTAGCATTAAGAAAGTGAATTTTAATATGCCGTCTAGTTGTTCAGATCCCAACACTTCTATGCCTAGCATTAAGAAAGTGAATTTTAATGTGCCTTCAACTAGCTCAGATCCCAGCACTTCTAAACCTGTAATGCACAAGGTAACCCAACCAACTAATGTTCCCAAAATTCCCTCTACAGGAGTATTCAGTGACACAAAGGCAAGCGGGTCAAAGCCTTCAGGCAATACAAAGCAAGATAGGACCTCGCAAGCTAAGAATGTGCAATGGAAGAAAGTAGAAGACCACCCTAGGAACATTAAGTTTGAGTTGAATAAAACGAATCGTGTTGATTCTAGTATTAGCTATAAGCTTACTGTAATTAATTCGAATTCGGCTACTTTTTGCAAAACATGTAATGATGATTGCTTGGTTTCTGTTACTAATCATGAATGTGGTGTGAATGAGTTGATTAATGCTGCTAAATGCCCTGTTAAGATAGTGAATACAAAAAATCAAGCTAAGAAGGCTAGAAAGCAATGGCGAAAGAAGGTTAGAAAACATTGGAAACCCACAGGAAGGAAATTTAGTAACATAGGTTATCAGTGGATACCTACTGGCCGCAAATTCAATCTTAATGAGATGTGCCCTAAATTATATAGATCAATGCCCATTAGAAAATGGATGCCTACTGGTAGAACTATTCCTTTAAGAAGTGAACATACTTTGAGTAGGTCAAATACGGACACTAGCATTGCATCTATCCCTGATGATTCCATTGTTTCTACTTCTGATGTGGGTGTTCCAATCACTGTTACTAACCAAATGGAACCCATTCTTGCATGGGGATCCCAATTATCCAGTTATCCATTCTTGTCTGTGTTCAATTGCAGATCGTTCAAATCGTTCTGTGGTACCTGGACTCAGGCTATTCCAAGCATATGACTGGAGACTGGTCACGGCTCATGAACTTTGTAAATAAATTTATCGGGACTGTTAGATTCGGGAATGATCATTTCGGTGCAATTATGGGTTATGGAGACTGTTGTCGGTGATAGTGTTATCTCCAGGGTATATTACGTTGAAGGTCTTGGTCATAACTTATTCTCTGTCGGTCAATTCTGTGATTCTGATCTAGAAGTGGCCTTCAGAAAACATACTTGTTTCGTTAGAGAACTTGATGGTAAAGAACTTTTAAGAGGAACATGTGGTTCAAATCTATACACCATCTCTATCGAAGATATGATGAAGTCTTCTCCAATTTGCTTGTTGTCAAAGGCAACGAAAACAAAGTCATGGTTATGGCATCGTCGTCTCAATCACTTGAACTTCGGCACCATAAATGATCTCTCCAGAAAGGACTTGGTTATAGGCTTACTGATAACGCTACACGCGTCGTTCGGGGTCAAGGAAACTTCCTTTTCTTTGAGCAAGTTTTATAACACCCTAGGCAGTGAACCTAATCGTTGTAGTGTAGTAATTAGGGTAAGCCACGGGTATTGATATCGTTCTCTAGGGGAATAGGAATGCTAGTAAGAAGTTACTACGCTAAGGTTAAGGTTGAGGAAGATTATTTTTTGTATTTTTATATTTTATGAAATGGAAAGGTACGAATCTCGGGTATTGGATTTGGGGGGTTGGTATTTCTACCGATTACTCTACTATTATCTAATTATCTAAACTAAGGTTGTGGGAGTCTATGTCTAATTAATGTGTGCTCGTATGATAGTTTAAAGATGTGTTTACTTAGGTTATACTACTCTTTAATTATCTCCTATTGATGGTTGAGTTGTCACGTCCTTATTCTTAGTTGCGTTGTGTGTCTAAAGTTGTAGGGTATGCGTTTCTCCCTAACTCTTTGAACTTACCAAAGGGTCTCATCTACAAAACCCACTAGGGATGATAAACTCTTACTCTAAGGCACTCTTTGGATAATTTAGCCTACAACTACTCAGGTAATCATATTCTAAGGTTCACAAAGACGAATCAAGCATTAAGTACACAACGAATGACCTATCGCATTACTAGATCATTAATCAACTAAGATAAGAAACAACCGATCAATATTCAATAATTAAGTTTCATACTTCCTAAGCAAACACACAAATAAATTAGCCGGACATGGAGAACATGCAAGCATACACACAAATAATCAAAGACATAATTGAATTAATGAAGTAAATACTTATCTTGATGTAAGATAGGGTTTAAAACCCTAAAATACGGTACAAGACACCTTAGGTTCGGTTTTAGGTTTTTACTCCAAAAGACTCTCCCTAAAACTGAAAAATTCGGATTCTATATATAAGATTACATATGCGACGGCGTCACCTTATGTTTCGTGACGCCGTCGTGTCGCCGTCATTAGGGTTTCGTCTTGGCCACGTTAACCTTGCGACGGCGTCACCTTATGTCCGTGACGCCGTCCTCTTCAGCTTCTGACGTCGTCTAGGTCGCATCTAGGCCGTCTGAGTAGCAACGGCCTACTCTTTTAAAGCCCGACGTCGTCACTTGAAAATAGGGTTTTTGGCTTCTGTATCGTCACAAAAAATCCTCCGACGGCGTCGCAATTAACACCTGACGCCGTCGCCTTCTGTTTTCAGCAGCTTTGAGTGTCTCGATTCTGACTTTGGCCATTTTCTTCGTATATTCGCGCCTTTTCGTCCAAATAAGTTCCATTCCAGCATTTTGCCTTCAAGAGACCTAAAAAGTGAAAAGGAACGATATTAAGCAATAACGGATATAAAAGTGATCAAATAAGGGCTTAAACGACCCCTCAAAATGGTACATTTTAAAACCTTATCAAATATCCCTACACTTGTTATTTGCTTGTCCTCAAGCAAATGTGCTTTTAGCCAATTAATTTATAAGTTAGGGGTCATGAAGCATTAATTCAAAACGGTCCACAACACATATAAGCCCCGAAAAAGTCATAACAAGCACGGAAATTACATACTAGCACCTCACATGGGGTGTTTGGGTACTCACATCTCTCTCGGGTGTATATATGAAATATAACAAATAGGAAATGGAAGATAAACACTCATTAACCGGTCCTAGTACATAGATTACCATAGGCTTGAGAATAGATCAAACCTCCATCGCTTTGGCGTAAGCACCTAGGAAAGACTATCAAAGAGGTCTTTTAAAGGGTTGTAATGTTAGGCTTACGGTAGGGAAACAAGGGTTTGGTGGGATAGGCTATTTAGTGGTGGCAAGTCAAAAATCTCTATGTTAAATGCATACGAAGAATGGCGTTGCTAAGCCAAGACTCGAAACTCTAAAACTCTAGGTAACGGAAATAAACAAACATAAATTTAAAGGATAGATGTAGGATGGTAGCCCGTATGTTTTTTTTTTATTTACACTCTATTTTTTTCTTTTTCTCTTTTTCTATTTTTTTCGATTTTTTTTTTTTTTTTATACACTTTTACTCTACCATCCTCTACGGTAACATCAAAATGATAGGGATTTATAGGCACATCCCTACACTTGAGTTTTTATTATTCTAACACTAATTTGACCCGAATTGAAAAGATCAAAACACTTGGGGTACATTATTACGCAAACAAAGGGAATTTGAATTTAACGTTCCCTTCCCGTCATTTCATAAACTTTAACTTTTCCCATGAATCCCAATCGTCCCAAAACTGTATACAAAGGATATGACTCGACTTAGCAACTTATGCAAGCAACTAGATAATTGAACTAAGGGTTTAGGGTGATAACAAACATTTGCACTAAAAGTGAGTGCATATGGGGTAGGCTAAGGCGATTTGGGTGTATATTTGGGGGTGGGGTGTAAACAATGCTCTTCATTGATATTTCGGAAAAACCGAAACATCACGAGAACCGCGAAAAGGATAGGCTCTGAGGGGTTAACTAGGGGTATCGTGTACTAAAGATGAGTACAACGCAAAAGGTGTGGGAGAATTACTCAACCGATGTGGAAGAAGTAATTATATTACGGGTATCAAACAAGGGTTATCCTAATGCCTCTTATCATTTAGTTATTCCTAACTACACAAGTGTAGCCTCACTTGCGATCTCGGAATGCATCACAAAACAAGTTCTAGAATCTAATATACTACCGGTTCACACTCTAAGCATTGAAGATGAATGCTTTAATTCCTACTAATCTAAGGGCGATCCTCACATTTTTGGTGGAATTTAAGTGGTAAAGGGTTTTGTGCTAGTCATATAACTTCCTATCCATGAGACGCTTTTGTTAAGACTAATGGCCCACTCCTATATGTCATGAAAAATTTTAAATTTGGTGCCAAAATTACCCTAACCGACATTTTCTTATGGTTTATTACGCAAATGCAATTGGACAAAGCAAATAATCAAGGATAAGCATAGTTTCAAAGTTCCCGTTTTATTTTCCCTCCCTACACTTAAACTAAACATTGTCCCCAATGTTCCCCGAAAGTATCAAAGTTATGATAATGGAAGGTAATTAAAAACGAAAGAAACTAATACTCCCCTGATTAGCTCGGTAGGATCCGTGTAAAGTGGTGGTTAAATCCTTTTCAAGAAGAATTATTGCGTGAAAAGCTCCTTCCAATCTTATGTAACTTCTTCTTGACAAACTAAACCTGCACACTTGAAGAAAACAAACGAAACCTTCGCGTAAAATCGGCGGTAATAATATATATAAGACTCGATTTAAACTAGGATATAATGCTTGTGGAATGGATGTTTACAGAATTTCTAAGAAAATTAAGACCTGGAAAATTCCAAAAATTTATAAGTAGCTCAGAAAACGAGAAAAAAGTAATCTGATGTTTTTACTCCTTCCTGACGCCGTCAGGTTGCAATCCTGACGCCGTCAGGTTATCCTGACAAAAACTGGTCTGCGATTTTCTGAAAAAAATTCTGGAAAATTTACATCTTTAGAATCTAGAAAAGTTTCTGCAAAAACATCCATTATGACTCGATACAAGCATTTGACTCGAACAAAAAAACATAAATATCTTTTAGTTAATTGTTATTCTCATGTTTACGTTTCTTTTGAAAACGTGTGTAATCCTCCCTACACTTATCCCTTATGTAAAATACCTTTATATGCAATTAAGACGAGGTTAAAAACAAAATAAAGCATTTTTACAAATTTAAACATGAGGATAAACAATTAATAAAAGATATATGACACTAACAAGCAAACAATTAAGCATGGGTTGCCTCCCACGAAGCGCTTGTTTTTGTTCGAGTCACGAGCCTGACTCTACCCTTATTTAACAGATAAAGGGGAAGTTTTTCCTATACTTAAGTTTAAGTGCGGGTGATAGTAGCAATACACACCCTTAGGGTGGAAATTTGCTACGTGAGGAGAGGGTGATGGGTGATTTATATGTTCCAAGGAGTGTGCTCCATTCATTATAACCTTACCTAATTCTATTGGTGTAGCGGGTGAATCAAATCTCTCTCCTAAAAATGGATCATCTTCTATCAACTTCAAAATATTCTTAGTTAAGGATCCATCTTGACCTAATAAACCTGGTTTAAACCCAAAAGAACGTTTCCTTATGTTATGGAAATTGGGAAGTAAAACTTGAACCCTTCCAATGAACATGTCTCTAGGAAATATTTCTTTTATGCAAGGAGTGTTGAGACACGAGCTCTTGCCAAATGGTGAGTCTTTAAGAGGAACTGTCTCATTTGTTGAGACTGAAGAGGGCTCAAGATTTATACTCACGAGCTCCGGTATCACGTATACTTTTTTTTATCTTTCTAGGTATATTGTTCTTTGCAATTTCTTCACGGAGTTTCATCATGAAGTTGTCAGCTAGTTCCAAGAAAGTGTCGTGGGTTTTTCTCATGTGAGCTTCGAGTTGCTGTATTTCTTTCTCTTGGTTGTTGACGAATGTCAACATTATGTCCTCGAATTCATCTTGTCGTGATTTTCTTGGAAGCAGAAATTCCTGGACCGTTTTCACATGCTTATCAGCATGGGCGGTTATTTCCATTAAAGCATTCACTTGGGCCTCCATACTCATAATTGCTTGTGCTTGGGACGTTGACTCGTTCTCTTGGACAACTGGAATTTCCCAACCTTCCTCTTCATATTGAGCTAGGTCCTCAATAACCTCCCAGCATACTTCAGCATTGAGGTTACTTAGCCTTCCACCGGCGGCATAATCAATGGTTCGTTGGAGGGAGAGACTGACATGATCATAGAAGAGTTGGACTTGTAGCCAAAGATCAAGGCCGTGATGAGGGACTTTATGAAGTAAGTCCTTGAATCGAGTCCATGCTTCATAGAGAGATTCACCTTGACGTTGTTGGAACATCAAGATGTCATTCCTAAGCTTAGTGGTTCTCCCCGGTGGGAAAAATTGAGCAAGAAAGCGAGAGGTAAGATCATCCCAACTTGAGATGGAGCCGGCGGGAAGTCACTCAAGCCAATTACTAGCTTGGTCCTGTAGAGAGAATTGGAAGAGACGCAGGCGCGTGGTCTCCCGAGTAGTAGCATCAAGGTCGATGTAATCGACAATTTTGAGGAAATCCCTCAGATGCTGATTTGGATCTTCGGAACGAAGTCCATGGAATGCACATCCGTTTTGCACCAACCGGATGGTGTCGGATCGCAGGGCCGTAGTTTGGGCTTGGTCGGGAAGCTCAATGGTGTTCCTATAGCCTAGGTGGCTTGGTCTTGAGTATTCACCAAGAGTACGGGCTCTTGGCGGGTCATTTGGTGGTGGGTTGATGAGTGGTGGTTGGTTATCATCCTCCATGATGAAAAGTGATGGGTGTTACGAACAAAGGTCACGAAGAAGGGGGATAGACTAAGAGAAAGCTAAAAATGAGAAAATTTTACTTGATAGGAATCAAGCAAAGAACCTAAACGAGGTGGACTACTAACTAGCTATTCTATTCCCCGGCAGCGGCGCCAAAAACTTGATAACGCTACACGCGTCGTTCGGGGTCAAGGAAACTTCCTTTTCTTCGAGCAAGTTTTATAACACCCTAGGCAGTGAACCTAATCGTTGTAGTGTAGTAATTAGGGTAAGCCACGGGTATTGATATCGTTCTCTAGGGGAATAGGAATGCTAGTAAGAAGTTACTACGCTAAGGTTAAGGTTGAGGAAGATTATTTTTTGTATTTTTATATTTTATGAAATGGAAAGGTACGAATCTCGGGTATTGGATTTGGGGGGTTGGTATTTCTACCGATTACTCTACTATTATCTAATTATCTAAACTAAGGTTGTGGGAGTCTATGTCTAATTAATGTGTGCTCGTATGATAGTTTAAAGATGTGTTTACTTAGGTTATACTACTCCTTAATTATCTCCTATTGATGGTTGAGTTGTCACGTCCTTATTCTTAGTTGCGTTGTGTGTCTAAAGTTGTAGGGTATGCGTTTCTCCCTAACTCTTTAAACTTACCAAAGGGTCTCGTCTACAAAACCCACTAGGGATGATAAACTCTTACTCTAAGGCACTCTTTGGATAATTTAGCCTACAACTACTCAGGTAATCATATTCTAAGGTTCACAAAGATGAATCAAGCATTAAGTACACAACGAATGACCTATCGCATTACTAGATCATTAATCAACTAAGATAAGAAACAACCAATCAATATTCAATAATTAAGTTTCATACTTCCTAAGCAAACACACAAATAAATTAGCCGGACATGGAGAACATGCAAGCATACACACAAATAATCAAAGACATAATTGAATTAATGAAGTAAATACTTATCTTGATGTAAGATAGGGTTTAAAACCCTAAAATACTATACAAGACACCTTAGGTTCGGTTTTAGGTTTTTACTCCAAAAGACTCTACCTAAAACTGAAAAATTCGGATTCTATATATAAGATTACATATGCGACGGCGTCACCTTATGTTTCATGACGCCGTCGTGTCGCCGTCATTAGGGTTTCGTCTTGGCCACGTTAACCTTGCGACGGCATCACCTTATGTCCGTGACGCCGTCCTCTTCAGCTTCTGACGTCGTCTGGGTCGCATCTAGGCCGTCTGAGTAGCAACGGCCTACTCTTTTAAAGCCCGACGTCGTCACTTGAAAATAGGGTTTTTGGCTTCTGTATCGTCACAAAAAATCCTCCGACGGCGTCGCAATTAACACCTGACGCCGTCGCCTTCTGTTTTCAGCAACTTTGAGTGTCTCGATTCTGACTTTGGCCATTTTCTTCGTATATTCGCGCCTTTTCGTCCAAATAAGTGCCATTCCAGCATTTTGCCTTCAAGAGACCTAAAAAGTGAAAAGGAACGATATTAAGCAATAACGGATACAAAAGTGATCAAATAAGGGCTTAAACGACCCCTCAAAATGGTACCTTTTAAAACCTTATCAAATATCTACTGGATTCAGCAAAGGAGCAGTTGATCCGACATTGTTCACCAGAAAGTCAGGCAAACATTTAATTCACGTTCAAATCTATGTTGATGATATTATCTTTGCCTCGACTGACCCCAATGAATGTGACCGTTTTTCAAAGGAGATGGGCTCCAAATTTCAAATGTCAATGATGGGACAAATGTCATTTTTCTTGGGATTGCAAATTTCACAAAGTCCCGGAGGCATTTTTATTAATCAATCTAAACATGCAAATGAAATTTTAAAGAAATTTGGATTTGACACTTGTGACACCGTTGACACTCCCATGGTGGAACACACCAAACTGGATGAGGACCACTCAGGGATCATGGTAGATCAAACGAAATATCGAAGTATGATTGGGTCCCTGATGTACCTCACAGCCAGTAGACCTGATATTCTGTTCGCTGTATGCATGTGTGCTAGATACCAGGCTAAGCCTACCAAAAAGCACCTTGAAGCGGTTAAACGGGTCTTTCGATATCTCCAAGGAACCATCAACATGGGACTTTGGTACCCGAAGGTCACCGGTATGTCACTAACAGCATATGCAGATGCAGACCATTCAGGGTGTCAAGATACACGTCGAAGTACGTCTGGAGGTGCTCAATTTTAGGGTGATAAACTTGTGAGCTGGTCTTCAAAGAAACAAATGAGCACTTCTATATCCTCTACAGAGGCTGAATACATAGCCATGTCATCTTGTTGTGCTCAAATCCTATGGATGAGATCCCATTTATCTGACTATAGCTTTGAATTCAACAAAATCCCTCTATATTGTGATAACAAAAGTGCCATTGCTCTCTCTTGCAACAACGTTCAACATTCAAGAGCAAAGCACATTGACATTCGACATCATTTCATTCGGGAACAAGTGGAAAAAGGTGTGGTGGAACTCTATTTTGTAAGGACTGAATACCAGTTAGCAGACATCTTCACCAAAGCTCTTCCTAGAGAACGTTTTGAGTTTATCCTTCCACGACTTGGTCTAAAGAGCCTACAACCGGAAACACTCATGCGTCTTCAAGAGGAAGACAAGGGGTAAAAATGGTTTCATTCTTCATCTATCTCTTGTATATATTTATTCAAAAAAAAAACAAAATACAAAATTTCAAAACCCACAAAAGAAAATATAAAAATATAAAATTTTCAAAAATCCATAAAAATTAGAAAATCTTGAAAATTTCCAAAAAAATATTGTTATTTTGTCATTTTTTTTATTATTATTTTTTATTATTATTCGATATCATCTACGGACTTTGTGTTGACATTCAAAGAATGTCACAGGTTTTTAGATGCTCTTCGAATGTACATAAATTGTTTTTTGTTTTTTGTTTTTTTTATGAGGCGGAGAAAAATGGTGGTTTATTGTCATTTCTGGCAGTAACCCGTTTTAAAAGGTAAAGAACAGAGCCATGCTTAATCTTATTTTTCAAATCTCATGCTCTGATTCTTAAAACAAATGTTTGTCACCAAAAAGACAAACGTTTTCTTTCCAAATATTTTTCCGTCTAATGATTCTTTTGAAAAATATTTGCCATCTAATGAAAACAAAATTGCTTTGAAAATACCTCGTACTCTATTATTCTTGTAAATCATATGTGCTTCTCATCTGTCAAAATCTCTATCTCTCAATCAACATCTTGTGTCATTGATTGAAGGGGAGAATGATTTCAATTGAATTAAAAAGAGTATTTTTAAACAATTGGCACGTAAACGAGCAAGGTCTTCTTTTGGATAATCAAAATGAACAATGTTTTATACAAGTGGTTCAAGACCTTGGCTATTGTTATGTTTCATTAGATAATCAAAGCATGTTTAATCCGTGGAGTTTAAAGTCTCAGATTTGATCCTTATCGGTTAAATGTTTTCATAAGCAAGTCACAATTCTTCTCAAAAGCTTTCAAAAACAATTTAAATCTATAATGATCACCATTTTTAAATGATTTGAGAATTGTGATCGGGGGAGAATTTGTGATTTAAATTGGATTTAATCTGATAACCCGATAATTGGTTTTATAAGTGTTTAGCAAACTCTCTACCATTCATGTGCCAAACGATTTCAAATTTTCCATGCACATGTTAAGGGGGAGCATCTATTTTAAACCAAAAAGGATTGAAACGTGATTAATTTGTTTCAAAGTGCAGGTTTTCCCTAATATGTGCAAAACTCATTCAAATCCCGATGCACATATTGAGGGGGAGCAATTTTTATTGAAAACCACATTCTTTCCTGAAAATATCTTTAACTGTATGTGAATCACTGATTTTTGATCGGGAAAGTAATGTCGACATTTTTAGAAAATATTTATCAAAAGAAGTGAATCCTTCCTCTTGCCTCCATGTGCCAAAATGATTTTAAACATATGATGCACATGTTGAGGGGGAGCCGTTTTCTAAAATATCATAAACGATTCAGGTACAAAATGCTTTGATAATATATCACAAGTACTTGGATTGATTTTCAAAATGGTTTTCAATTGGTTCCAATGGCTGATGAACAATACCAAAAGACCGACCAATTTGTTTTATGCATGGTGTTATAAGGATGGTTAGGTTAGGTATTCGTTTCCACGATCCCGCCAGAGCCGGAGGGATCTACCCAGGGACAATCCACTAGATAGTGTAGAGTCCTTAGGAATGATGAAAAAAGGAGAAAAGTGAGATATGGGAAGAGTGCGGACTGAGATAGAGCTAGAACTGGAATAAACCCAACAAGGTTCTAGTTATGAAGTCTCGGTAAGCACTGAAGGGGTTGAAGAATGAAAAAGAAATGAAATGAGAAAAGGGTGAAAAGAAATAGCCCTCCAATAATTCAACCTTAGGGCAGATACCGGGTTCAATACATATGCTACTGGTGTTTACTAAGGTAACACTGGTATTGAAGACAGGACATCATGGACCCAATGATGCACTGCACTAAAACTTCCCAAGCTACTCAAGTTCCTCTTAAAAGGACTTGTTTCATTCTCACGGGGAACCGACATAATCTATCGACTTTCTCTTAGAGATTGTTGATATTGAAGAAGGAGACCCTCTCCCTAGTCTCCGGCATAGGAACCAAATGTGCACAATTGAGTCTAGAGCCACGAGATCATCAATAAATCTCATTAAGGACACAATCAATGAAGACTCTCTGTTTCACACAATGTGAAAAAAGAGAATATACTTTTAGAGTCCTACGCATTATCCTTGTGGTTTTGCTAGAACATCTTAGTGATATGCAAACATACTCACAATGAAGATGGAAAGCCTTCTAGAGCCAACATCAAACAAGCTCTTGGTAGGTGGCATGTGAGATCTATCCAATAGATCAACCATGTGACAACTGAACAGAAACAATGGGGCGATTCAATTTTTTGAATCAATCCTGGTTCAGGTTATGGTTTGACGGATACCTTTGAAAAACTGGTCGTTGTGCTTAAAAATCTTTTCTCTAGCACATCGACTGTGTATTAATATTTCAAAAATAAAAGGTGTTTATGATTGATAAGTGACTTTTCTCTAGTACACGATTGTTTTTCAAATCTCTTTTCATCAATCAGTGAATCTCAAATTCGTTGGTTCACTCAATCCGTGTTGTCTTCTTTGAGATGTTCCGGTTTGAGAACAGCTAGAGCAGCTACGAAACCCTGTCAAGGAGATTCTTCGGAATTATACCTGATCACAGGCAGTACTTGTACTGATCAACGGGGAACCGTGGGCCGTGTACCTCTATTCAACGAAAGTGATCAAAGACACTTTCGTGCGCTTTGTTGCTAACTGTTGTATGCAGGTACACCCGACGTTTACAGTTGATCAGAACGGAGAGGTCAATCCATAGCCGCATGCTCACACAACACATTCATTTCAAAAGAAATCATGATTAGTGCATATCTACATAACCTGGTTCTGATATTTTCATACTATGCTTCTGCTACGCTGCTGCAAATATCATGAATCATCTAAAGCTTCCGCTACTCTGATAAGAAGAAATCATGATCCAGAATGTGAGCATGTCGGTCCACTGTCACAACATCACATGATGTCAACACCACAATGGAAGAGTCAGAGATTTATTCAAGATGATGATCTCAAAACTGGCTCAAAACTCATCATCACGTGGATCAGTTAAAGACCTCCACTTGAATTATTCAAACATGGATAACATGAAGAATCAATGACTATGAGCTACTGAGCAAAGAACTTAAACAAGAATTCAAGAATAATCTTAATGTAATATCTGTTTGTATTCTGTGTAAATTGAAGTGACCTCCCTTAAGGGGAGATTGTTAGGAATTAGAAAATTCAGTCATTAAAGTGTCGGTCACCTCAAGTATATGTAATCATTAGAAAGCTCGTAGTCATAATTATTTTATATTAGTAAAAAGTTAGTTAAGTAAAATCGTGGAGGACGGACGGGTCTTTACCCACTGTATGCCTGATCCACAGCCCGTAGGTGGCGTTTATTGTAAGACACTATAAATACCCTCTACCTCCCAAGGTAGAGGGTTGGAGCTTCAATACCATTTTTCTTAGTTTCACATAGTTCCCAACTCTCTTCACTTTCTCTCTCTCTAGAACTTTCTCTCTCTAAAACCTTGTTAACGCCTCATATGATTATGGTGTGATGTGTTTGTGAAATCCTATATCTTACAGTCCTTATCAACCAAAGTCAACTTTCCTTGAATGGAAAACGATCAAGCTCAGTGTCATCACTGACTTATAGAAAGCAGCCTTGTCTCTTACTTAAAATAGTCTTTGTAAACAGAGACAAAATACATCAATATTTTATCTTCTGTAAAATGTCAGTTTGTCACTTAGGATAAAGTTAATACTCACACTTGTATAAATAGCATAAGAGATGGAGTGAAAGATTTAAGCTTGTGAATTGTAAAACACACACACACACAAGCTATCTTTCACTCCTCCAAATACAACTCAGTCCCTGAGATAGCTCAGTGGTTCCATAGTAGTTGTGCTCAAACTTAGCCTGAGCTTAGTGAGGAGTACCAACCCTTTGTCATTTCAATCCCAAGTACTATTCCGCAAGTACTTGGTTAATGTATTCTTTTTTATTCATTTCTAATAAAGAATATTATGTTGAAAATTTATCAGTGTGTTTTTACTTATATCATTTCAGTCATTGATTCACTATCAGTTTGTTTTTAAATACTTAACTGTTTTATACGATAGTGAATAGGGAACAACAAGTGGTATCAGAGCAAGGCTGATTATAAAACCTTTTAAATCCGCTCTAAAAAGTTTTTAAATCAGGATCCTAATGGCTGAAATTGATGTATCCCAACTAGTCGACAAAAAGGGTGGAGCTTATTCTGCTGTTGCCCCTAGACATGAAGTTGGTAAATTTAACAAATGGAAAAAGCGTATGCTTTGATATTTGATTGGGATGGAATTTTATTATATCAAGTGTATTAAAGAAGGTCCATTTATGCCAAAGACTACTGAAGGTATGCCTAAACCTGAAGCTCAGTGGACTCAGGATGAGAGGAGAGTAGTCAACCAGGACCAAAGATTCAAAAGTATCATCATATCATGTCTTCCTGATGATATTATGGAGTCAGTGATTAGCTGTAATACAGCTAAACAAACCTGGGATGAACTGGTCCACAGTCATGAAGGTCCTTCTAATACCAAGGAAAACAGGATAATGGACCTGAAACTTGAGTATAACACCTTCAGGGCTAAGGACTCAGAAACTCTGTCTCAAACTTACACCCCATACAAAACTCTTTTAAATGAACTGTCCAATGATGGTGTAAAGTTGTCCAAACATGAAATCAATGTTGGTTTTGTTAATAGTCTCCCTGAGAAGTGGCTGAATTTCTCTCAGGGACTTAGGAATGCTAATCATATCCAGAATCTTGAACTTCCTGAAATATATGAGAAATTTGTCTATGAGGAAAACCTCATCAACAGACGATACCCTAACTTAAAGAAGTCTCAAGAAGTCAAGAAGTCCCTGACCACCACTTCAACACCAATATCAACTGCTTTTTATACTAACAGTGTGGTTCAAGATTTTCAGGAAAATTCAGATGATGAGCCTGATGAGAGATCAAGTGAGGAGTACCTAAATGACCTGAACATTGAATTTCAGGAAAGGGCACTCTTTGCTAACTCTCGAAGGTTTATAAAAAGAAACAAAGTTTTTTCAAATGCTAAAGCAAATGAGGACACTGAATGCTTTAAGTGTCACAAAAGAGGTCATTTTGCAAAAGACTGTTTTTCAAAAACAATTTCAAAACAAATCTGATCAAAACAAAACTGTAGATTTTGAAGCTAAGTACAGGAAAGTCAAAGCTAAGCTTGCATTGCTTGAGGCCAGTCCCTTAGAAACAACAAACAATGTTAAATCTGTGCAGGGTAAAAACAAAGGCCTTGTTGCTGAAACCTTTGACTTGGATGAAGAGCCAGTCTCATCTGATGATGAAATGGTGCATGTCAGTGCACTGATGGCCCTCTCAGAAGAGGACAAGCTAGCTATTGGGAAGAACCATGCCAGGAATGGAGAGTGGGTCAACATCACAATGAAGAAGGTAAATATTTTACTTTCTATGGATGATGACTCTGATTGGCAGTCTTATATGAACTATATCAATGTTGACCTTAAGTTTGTAGAAGAGCAACGATTAAATCTTTTTTCAAAATATAACAAGCCAAGTTTTGAACTGAACAAGTGTAGGGATGAACTGTTTCTTTTAAAACAAAACAAGCTTGAGGCTATCACTTTGAAAATTCAAAACACTGAACTAGTTAAAAGAAATCAGGCTCTTCAAGATGAACTTAAGAAAGAAAAGGATATCATTGCTAGTTGGACTGCTAAGAATCCAAGGGACTTTGACGCTGTGGGAGCCCCCAGTAGCAAAAAGAGAGTCATAGGTGAAGATCATCTCCCTGACTCTCACGACAAAGACCAGTCTCCCAAACCATTTGTGTCTGGTGGCATGATTACCAATGTGTTGACTATTCCCAAGCCCAGTGATTGGATTGAACGGGTTAATCCTGAGAGTAAGCTTCCAAATTTTGATTCTGGAAGGATACTAGAGCCTGAAAGACAAGCTCTAAAGAGCATGCTTGGACTCCCTGATGTGCCCAGTAGTACTGAACACATCTCTGAGTCTGAAGCAGAATCTAATGCACCACTTCCACCCCTGAAACCTCTTCAGGGTGCTGCTCCTAGCTCTGAGCTTACTCCATTACAATTCAATCCTCACTCACCTAAAGAAAGGTCTGGACTTGGTAGAACCATCCTAAAAAGACCAACAAAACCAATCCAACAAGAGTCTACCCCCACTGAGACTTCCACATCCTCAGTCCCCACTGAAGCTGACCAAATTCAACAACTGACTGAACTTGTGAGGAAGCTAACTGATAAGATGGAATCCATCGAAAAGGTTCCTGAATCAATCAAGGAAACAAAGTCAGCCTCCTCTAGTTCCTTAAAGTCAAATTCAATCACCAAACCCAAGCAGAAGTGTGATCTGTGCCACTATATCAGTCAAACCACTGACAACTGCTATAGAATCCTTTTTTGTATGATCTGCAAAAAGGATGATCACAAAACTTCTGATCACTTACATTATGTAAGTTCACTCAGTAAAGCAAACTATACCAAAGTTGGTCATCAGTATGCTTCAACCTCCAAATCTGCTCAAAGGTTTAGAGCAAAACCCTTTCCTCCTTGCCCACACCGTGGCTTTAATGATCATCATCCTGATGATTGTCTCATGAACACATGCTGTGATATTTGCGGAAATCCAGCTCATGAGACATCCCAGCATGACAGTATCATCCAAGAAAGGAGAAGTTCCAAGCAACCCAGAATCACTGAGTCATCCTCAGTCTCCAAATGCAAAACCTGTGGTAGCACAATGCACTCAACCACTGACCATGAGTCAATTGCCAAATTCAAACAGACCTTTAGACTCAAACCCACTAGTATGTGGGTCAGCAAGAGAAACTAATCCAGTTTACTATTTGTGCAGAGATACGCCAGGGATCCTATTTGGCATCTAGATAGTGGATGCTTAAGAAGCATGACTGGTGTTAAGGAGTATCTGCACAAGTATGTAAAGGAACCAGGATCCAAGGTAGTATTTGTTGATAACTCATCATGTCCCACTGAAGGTTATGGTTTAGTATACTGCAATGGAATAGTTTTCTCTAGAATAGCTTATGTCATTGGTCTCAAATACAATCTCATCAGTGTCAGTCAACTCTGTGATGCTAAGTACATTGTGCAATTCAGTGACAAACAAGGCACCATTTTCAATGCCAACAAAGAAGTTGTTTAGATGGCTCCTTGAAGAGATGATGTTTATGTCTTAGACATGTCAACACTCTCTCAAGATGGAACTTGTCTCTTTGCCAAAGCCACTGAAACTGTCAACTGGTTGTGGCACAAGAGACTCACTCACTTAAATTTCAAAAACATCAATAACTTGGCTAAACAAAATAAGGTCCCTGGCTTACCATCACTGGTTTTTGCAAAAGATAAACCATGCTCAGCCTGTGAAAAAGGCAAACACCAAAGAGCATCTTTCAAAACAAAACAAAATTTCTCCATCAAAAGTTGCCTTCACCTCCTGCATATGGATCTCTTTGGACCTGTCAGTCCAAGATCAATCCAGCATGAGAAGTATACACTTGTCATTGTTGATGAGTTTTCAAGATACACTTGGGTATACTTTCTTTCCAAAAGGATTCAGGCAGCTGATACAATAATGTCATTCATCAGGAACATTGAAAACCAGTATGACATTACTATTAAACAAATCAGAACTGACAATGGTACTGAGTTCAGAAATGAAGTGTTGGATCGATATACTTTAATCAAACTAACTTAACTAGCTTGTTAAGGTTTAATAACCTCGGATAAATCCTAAGTTATTAACAAAGAAACACTGAGCAATCTTTATCAAGTACGCGGAATTTACTTAACAAAGCTAAGAAGAATAACTTTATTATAAACTCTAAATCTGCTTATTATGCAGATACTCTAATACAACTCTATAAGAAGAATCGAAACAATTCATTTAAGGCGCATGAACTATTTCTAACGAGTCACAAAGAAACAATTATTGAATCCTAAATAGGCTCCAATAATTTGGAATTGTTCGATCAATTCAATCAAACTAATTTCATATAGCTAGGTTGTGAAGTAAAGACTTGAGTCATGGTAACAGTCAAGACTAAACAAATTATCATTACAGTATGACCAAAAGTTACAAGGACTACTTACTGTAATAACATAGTCGACGGACTTAGGAAAACCTTTCTTTCATATGGGTTCACATAGAACTTTTGAGTAGTTGTTACTGTTCACATATGAAGAGTACGACCTAACTAGAACCTGACTGTCCAGGTTTCTCTAGGTATACGTCCTCCACTTCCGTTGAAAACTACCTCTTTAAAACAAAACAAAACTTTCTACGAGAAACCACAAACGGAAAAAGTGTCCGACTCGTACCAAATAGAAAACGTTTTTGGTCACTACCATTCGGTCCCTGGAATAAAACAAATCGGTTCAATAACTACAAAAACTTTAAATTCACTCACTCAGAGAACACGGTGTTGGTCAACTGTCAAAGTCACCGAAACCGTTTCTCTGTTCAAGGTAGAACTCTCTCACAACTGTACAGATTCTGTATTTGTAGTAGAGAAGTTCCTCGGTAGATTTGTTGAAGAAACAACC
>BPTQ01000005.1:249260314-249441990 GCA_019973895.1 Chrysanthemum seticuspe | reverse complement strand
CAAGGTAACAGCTATGAAGTCTCGGTAAGCACTGAAGGGGTTGAAGAATTAAAAAGAATTGAATGAGAATAGGGTGAAAACAAATAGCCCTCCATTAATTCAACCTTAGGGCAGAAACCGGGTTCAATTCATATGCTACTGATGGTAACATCGGTATTGAAGACAAGACGTCATGGACCCAGTGACGCACTGCACTTCAACTTTCCAAACCACTCAAGTTCCTCTTTAAAGGGCTTGTTTCATTCTCACGGGGAACCGACATAATCTATCGACTGTCTCTTAGAGATGGTTGATATTGAAGTAGGAGACCCTCTCCCTAGTCTCCGGCACAGGATCCAAATATGCACAAATTGAGTCTAGAGCCACGAGATCATCAATAAATCTCATTAGGACACTTTCAATGAAGACTCTCTGTTTCACACAATGTGGAAAGAGAGATTATATCTTGAGTCCTACGCTTTATCCTTGTGGTATTGCCAGAACATCTGAGTGATGTGTTTACATATTCACAATGAAGATGGAAAGCCTTCTGGAGCCAACATCAAACAAGCTCCTGGTAGGTGGCATGTGAGATCTATTATATAGACCAACCATGTGACAACTGAACAGAAACAATGGGGCGATTCAATCTCTTGAATCAAACCTGGTTCAGGTTATGGATTGACGGATACCTTTGAAAAACCGGTCTTTGTGCTTAAAAACTCTTTTCTTTAGCACATCGACCGTGTACTCATTTTTTTTAAACCAAAAGGTATTTTTTATTGATAATTGATTTTCAATAAAACCTTCGTTGTATTGCAAAAACAATTTCTATTGAGCAATACACGATTGTTTTTCAAATCTCTTTTCATCAATCAGTGGACTTAAAATTCGCTGGTTCACTCACTCCGTGTTGTCTTCTTTGAGATGTTCCGGTTTGAGAACAGCTAGAACAGCTGCGAAACCCTGTCAAGGAGATTCTTAGGAATCCTACCTGATCACAGGCAGTACTTGTACTGATCAACGGGGAACCGTGGGCCGTGTACCTCAATTCAACGAAAGTGATCAAAGACACTTTCGTGCGATTTGTTGCTAACTGTTGTATGCAGGTACGCCCGACGTTTGCAGCTGATCAGAATGAATCGGTCAATCCATAGCCGCAAGCTCACTTAACACATTCAACTTAAAGAAATCATGATTAGTGTATCAATGACTCTGATATTTTCACACCAAGCTTCTGCTACGCTGCTGCCAATAACATGATTCAACAAAAGCTTCCGCTACTCTGATGAGAAGATTTCATGATCCAGAATGTGAGCATGTCGGTCCCAAAGTCACAACATCACAAAATACCAACACCACAAAGGATGTGTCAGAGATTGTTGATAGCTGATGATCTCCAAAGATGGCTCAAACTTATCATCACGTGGATCAGTAAAAGACCTCCACTTGGAATAACCAAACATGCAATGTGAAGAATCAATGACTACGAGCTTAGGAGCAAAGGACTACATCAAGAATGCGAGATCAATTGTTAAATGTAATATCTATTTGTATTCAATGTAATTTTTGGTACTTGATTGAGGTGACCTCCCTTAGGGGGAGATTGTTAGGAATTAGAAATTCCCGGTATTAAAGAGTCGGTCACCTCAAGTATATGTAATCGTTAGAAAGCTCGTAGTCGTAGTTCTTTTAAGTTAAGTAGTAATTTAGTTAAGTAACACCGTGGAGGACGGACGGGTCTTTACCCACTGTATGCCTGATCCACAGCCCAAAGTGTGGCGAGTTATGTAAGACTATAAATACTCTCTACCTTCCAAGGTAGAGAGTTGGAGCTCATAATAATATCTTTCACTTTCTCTCACTAAGCTCCCTAAACCTCTAACTTTCTCTCTCTAGAATTCCATCTATATGCTACTTTGTGTTATGGTTTGATGTGTATGTGAAAAGTTATATCTTACAAGAAGGTACTGCTTGTTGAGCAGTACTTTGGTTTAAAGGTACTGCTTGATTTTGAACATTGTTTTCAACAGTTTCTCTGGGTTTTTCAGACCTAGATTGAGCAACAAGCTTCTTCCTGAACTCTAGACTATCTACTCCATAACGAGAAACATCAGGCCTAGAGGGGTGATGACTAATGGGATGAGGAACAGCATGATAACCATTGTCTTTCTTATATTCAGGAGGTGGTTCACTTACTGAGCCCTCATTACTAGATGAATCTACATAGTTAATGAGCTCATCATCACTAGTGGTTATGTCCTCAAAAACACCATCATCCTGATTACTAGGTTGGTTTTCATCTATGTTACTAAAGTCCATTCCAAATCCTAAGCCTGTTCTAATGTAAGCCCTTCTCTGTTTTTCAACATAAGCAACATGGGACAAGCCAGACTCTCCCCAAGCAGCAAACTTAGCTAACAAATCATCTCTTTCCTTAGTTAATTTCTCAATTTCAGCAATTTTACAGTTTAGTTTCCATTCACTGAGTTTTTAACTGGTAATCCTGTTGTTCATACTTTTCAGCCCAAGCCATTTCATTATTTTCATGTGTTATGATTTTAGCTTCTATAGACTCTAAAGTGATTTGATAACCTGCTACCTCAGACCTAGCCCTAATACAATTATCTCTTTCAATCACATAATTGTTAAGCAGTTTTAGATAAAACTCATAACAGTTTGAGCATACCTCAGAGATAGGAGACTGAGTTGGTGAAGTAGCCACCATAGCAAGAAGAACAGGATCATCTTCACTTTCTTTGCTCCAATCAAATCCTCCAAAGCCATCATCAGATTCCAAAGCAGCATGTTCAGATTCTTCATCAAAAGCAGTGCTCCAGTCCAATGCTTCCACTGTGTCTTCAACTGCATCTTCCACTGCTACCATACAGTAAGTCACTGGTTCATCATCAAACTCTTCACTCCAGTCAACTTCGGATAACTTCTCTTGAGCAACCAAAGCTTTTATTTCTGTTATTGGAATTTCTTTGAGCTCAAGTTTAGGCTTCTCAGATGTTCTGTTTGCTTGATACTTAGCAAACCTGCACTCCCTTGCAAAGTGACCAGTCTTTTGACAATTGAAGCATTCAATTTTTGATTTGTCAAAAGTTATTCCTTGTTTTGGTTTAAAATCAATATTTTTGCCTGTCTTCTTCATGTACTTTTTGATCCTTGCAGTGATCATAGCAACTTGCCACCTGATATCAATTTCTTCAAGTGCATCTTCTTCAATCTGTGCTAGATCCTCTTCATAAGTGACAGGTAAGCTTGCTTGTTGTGCAAAGAAGGAGCACACAACTTCATCTGAGTGCAAAGATGGTGAGGCCTGCTGAGCATATGATGGGGGATTGTAAACAGCAGTACTTTGAGGAGATGCAGTACTTTTGGAAGTACTGCTCTTCTTTTCAGATGATAGAAAAGCAATACTATGAGATTTGGAATTTGGTTGACCACTCATCTCATGTTCATACACCTTTAGTTGATGATAAAGATCATCAAAGTCCATAACATCCAATCCTTGTTGTCCTCTGATCATAGTAGCAATCACATGCCATGTAGATGGCAAACTCCTTAGAAACTTCAAATTAGCATCCTCAACTGATACTTGTGCCTTGTATAATTCCAACATGTTGAGGAGATTCTGAAACCTATCATATGCAGCATCAAGACTCTCTCTTTCTCATACTGTGAAAGTTTCAAACTGTTGTTTCAGCAAGTTTCTGTGCATCTTCTTAGAGGCTTCATTCCCTCCAAATCTGGTCTTGAGAGCAGCCCAGAGCTGCTTAGCATCTTTAGCATCATGAAACTTGAGAAGATGACCATCTGGAATGGCAGACAAGAGAATGTTTAGAGCCTTCTCTTGATTCCTTAGGGTTGCTGCTGGTAAGACTGCCTTTGGTGCTGTAGGTTATCCAGGAACAACAATTGGATCTGAAACTACTTCATTCCCATTCACAATTACATTCCATAAAGCATGGTCTGTAATGGCAATATACTGCCTCATCTTCATGCACCAGAGATCATATTCTCCCTTCTTGATTATTGGAATTCTGAGTGAGGTGATTGAGGGTGGTGGAACAGCTTCAGTCGACATCTTGAATATTGTTGAAGTAGGGTTTCTTCCTAGTCAGAGTTTCCACACAAGCTCTGATACCACTTGTTGGATCGATATACTTTAATCAAACTAACTTAACTAGCTTGTTAAGGTTTAATAACCTCGGATAAATCCTAAGTTATTAACAAAGAAACACTGAGCAATCTTTATCAAGTACGCGGAATTTACTTAACAAAGCTAAGAAGAATAACTTTATTATAAACTCTAAATCTGCTTATTATGCAGATACTCTAATACAACTCTAAGATAATCGAACTTTTCTCTAAAACACTAATTCGTAAACTCTAAAACTCTTTTTCTGAAATCGTACATCTAATGCCAATCTAGGAGTCCTTTTATAGGCTCAAGGATATCCTAGTCGGTTTACAATTGATAACCTTGTACGACAAGTAATCTAAACATGGAATACAATACTTTCCATAAACGAATATAACAGTTCTTTTGTTCTAGCAGTACTTTGACTTCCTCTTGCAGTACTTTGACTCTGTCTTTAGCAGTACTTTGACTATTTGACTTCTTCCAGTTCTTTGCAGCTTACAGTACTTTCATATCTTCAGTACTTTGATATCTTCAGCACTTTCATATCCCAACATGAAGAGCTTGAGAATTTCTGTGATGAAAAGGGAATCTACCAAAACTTTTCATCTCCTTACACCCCTGAACAAAATGGGGTAGCTGAAAGGAAAACCAGAACTCTCATTGAGGCTGCTAGAACCATGTTAAATGGCTCAGCATTATCAAAACATTTCTGGACTGAAGCAGTCAAAACAGCCTGTTACACTCAAAACAGGTCAATCATTGTCAAAAGACATAACAAAACCCCATATGAGATATTCAAAGGTAGACTTCATGTATCAGCTACTTTCATGTGTTTGGATGTCCTGTGTTTATTCATAACCACAAGGATCATCTAGGCAAGTTTGATGCTAAAGCTGATGATGGATACTTTCTAGGTTACTCACTAATCTACAAAGCCTTCAGGGTATTTAACACAAGGAGACAAAAGGTTGAGGAAACCTTTCATGTCACCTTTGATGAGAGTTCAGAGAGCATTAGGTTCACCAACACCTCAGTGGAGGAATATGAATTGATAACTCATCAAGATATCCTCCTGATGAGTATAACACTGAAATCAATTCCTCATACCAAGCTGATGTTGACATCTCATATTATGTCTTACCTCACAACCTTCCCCAACCAATCAGTGAATTCACTGATAATCAATCAGTCCCTGCTGGGATAGGTAACACTGAACCAAATGTTCAGGAACCTGTGATTCAAGAACCCCAACTTGAACAAGACATCTCAACAGATGATCTAAATGATTTTGTGGCTCCTGCACCTGAATTCACTCCTGAGTCTCCAGTGACCTCTTCAAGCTCACATCCTAGACCACAAAGTAAGTGGACAAAATCTCAGGACATTGATCTTGTAAACATCATTGGTGAACCCATTGAGGGCATGCTTACAAGAAGCATGGCTGCTAAACTAACTGCAACTTCAGCAAATGAATGTCTATATGTTGATTACCTATCAGAAATAGAACCCAAGAGTGTCACTGAGGCTCTAAAACACCCAAGCTGGGTTCAGGCTATGTAGGAAGAACTTCAACAGTTTGATAAAAACAAAGTCATGACCTTGATCAAATGTCCTCAGGATGTCATTGTCATAGGAATGAAGTGGGTTTTCAGAAACAAAACTGATGAAAACGGCACTGTCATTAAAAACAAAGCCAGACTTGTAGCCAAAGGTTACAGCCAACAAGAAGGCATTAACTATGATGAGACATTTGCTCCTGTTGCAAGAATGGAAGCCATCAGGATCTTCCTTGCATATGCTACCTACATGAACTTCAAAGTTTACCAAATGGATGTAAAAAGTGCATTCCTGAATGGTGAACTCAAGGAAGATGTATATGTTCAGCAACCTCCTGGCTTTGAGAGTAGTGAATTCCCTGACTATGTCTGCAAGCTTGACAAAGCCCTTTATGGACTAAAACAAGCTCCCAGGGCATGGTATGAAACTCTCTCAGCCTTCCTAATTCAAAACAAGTTTGTCAGAGGAAAGATAGACAACACATTGTTTATCTACAGGACAAAACAAGATGTGATACTAGTTTAAGTATATGTTTATGACATCATCTTTGGCTTAACAAACTACACTCTTTGCAAACAGTTTGAAAAACTAATGACAAAGAAGTTTGAAATGAGCATGATGGGTGAACTCACTTACTTACTTGGACTACAAATCAGGCAAACTAATAAAGGAATCTCCATCAGTCAAGAGAAATACACCACAAATCTCTTGAAGAAGTATGAGATATCTGACTGTGCCTCAGTAAAGACACCAATGGTCCCTCCTAACAACCTTGGACCTAATCTCACTGGCAAATCAGTCAATCAAACCCATTTCAGAGGGATTGTTGGCTCACTGATGTATCTAACTGCTTCCATACCAGACATACAATTCTCAGTCTGTCTAATAGCAAGGTATCAGTCCAATCCCAAAGAATCCCATCTCACTATAGCCAAAAGAATACTTAGATACCTGAAGGGAACTCCAAGCCTTGGACTCTACTATCCAAAGTGCTCAGGGTTTGATCTCAAAGGATAATCTGACTCTGATTATGCTGGCTGCAACATGGACAGGAAAAGTTCCTCAGGGTCCTGTCAATTTCTTGGAGGAAAATTGGTTTGTTGGAGTGCTAAAAAGCAACAATCAGTAGCTATGTCTTCAGCTGAAGCTGAGTATGTGGCTGTTGCAGGATGTTGTGCCAATGTTTTATGGATGAAAAGTCAACTCAGTGACTATGACATCTGATAGCATCAAATAGTCCTGAATATTTAGTGTCAATTTCCCCCGATAATACTCGTTATTTATATCATTTATATGGATTTACGCTTGTTTTCCATTGTTTTCCACTTTCAGGTAAATTACGAGCATTAGAGCTAAAGAGACACGGAAATGGAAACATATCTAAAGATTTATCACAGTATGCTATTTTGAAGAAGTTACGGCGTAACTCATCTCTCACATTACGCCGTAACTATTGCGTGACTCAGTATGCCAACTTATCAGAAGATTAATGTGTAACTCCTTCCAGAGGTTACGACGTAACTACATTAGGTCAAAAGAGGTTCCACGCCGCTGATACTTACGCCGTAACTGCTGCATCACTTAAGACGTAACCGAGTTTATTGAAGACTACGGCATAACCACTCATTAGGTTACGCCGTAACAAGCAGATCTAGTGCATTTTACGAAGGAATAGAAGGTTATGGCGTAACTCCTATATTGGTTACGCCGTAACCCAGATCTGGCCTATAAATACCCCACGAATTCCAGCATTTCTAATCATCCCATTCCACACACAACACTCTGAGAACGTGGGAAAAAGCTCAAGGCAGGTCTTGGGGAGCATACGGAGCTGTTTCCAAGGGAGAAGTCACTCCATTACGATAAGCATTAGCGTTTTATATTTCTTTTACTTTCAATTCATGTATTTCGTACCTTTGAATATTGAATTGATTTGCATGATTAATATGAGCGGCTAAGCACCTTTTGGTGCTAGCCTAGTTATGATTCCTTAATTGTTTTTTTTACGTTTACCTTTACTTCCGTATAATTATTTCTAAGTGTATGCATGCATAGTTCATTGGTAGTCACCCTTGGTTCGGTAGTTTTGAATGGCGGTAGAGGCCAATTGCCTAGGAGATATGACCAACTGACCCTAGGTGAGCGGACTGAGACGGGAAGGGTAAGATATGACCAACTGACGACCCTTTCTAATTGTGCGATTTGACCAACTGATCACCTATCGTTTGGATGAACTTAAGAACTGGGGGGTGTAGTGTCTAAGTTCCTAACGGCCGGGCACTCACTATTATGAATCTAGCATGTAGCGGTACTTAATGACTTGGATTAGGGGACCAGGAACAACAGGACTTATGACGGTGCACCTGATTTCTCGTGTGGTGGCATCTTTGCTGATAGGTTAGGGCGAATTGACCCAATGTTGTCCTCTCGAATTTGACCCCACCTGAAATAATTAAAAGTAAGTAGACGTAGACATAACTAGATAGGATGATTAACTAGGTTAGCACCACTTCTCTCTATTGATTTCTCTTTACCATTTATCTGCTTTCATTTACTTTATTCTACTTTAGTAGTTTAATTAATTAAATCCCTATCGAAACCATCATTATTCTGTGACATTAGACTTAGTAATAATCCAACACACATAGCTCTTGGGACGACCTCGGCTTTACCGTTTACTACACTACACACGACCGGGTACACTGCCCGTTAGTGCACTAGGGTAGACCATAGGTATTGCGAGACACTATAAATTTAAGACCTGGTCGGTAAAACCTGCATCAAGTTTTTGGCGCCGCTGCCGGGGAGTTATATTAGGATTGATATTAAGTCTTTAATTTTGTTTCAAACTTTTCTCACGATCATATTTCAAGTTTTCAGGTACCATGGAAGTTGTTAACATCGATGACATCACTCTTGAGGAATACTTGGCGTTGACAAGAGCAGAACAAGGGTCGGGTCTCATAAGACCGGCAATTGGAGCGGATGTCCGTTTCGAAATCAAAGACCAATTTATGAGGGAGCTTCGCGCTAACCCTTTTTTAGGAAACAGGGACGAAGATGCATATGAGCACGTTGAAAATGTCCTTTACATTGCAAGCCTTTTCAACATTCCGGGTGTGTCTCATGATGCTGTTATGCTAAGGGTATTCCCTATGACTGTTACTGGAGCTGCCAGAAGATGGATCGAAAGATTGCCCGCGGGGGCAATTAATACTTGGGCGGTACTAAAGAAACACTTTATTCAAAGATACTGCCCGCCATCGAAGATTTCTAACCAGCTTTTGGAGATCCATAATTTCAAACAGGAAGACGACGAAACACTGTATCAAGCTTGGGACAGATACAACGATCTTCTTTACAAGTGTCCTACCAATGATCTGAACAACCAGAAGAAGGTCAATATTTTCTATAAAGGAATTAACGTAACTACAAGGCAAATGCTGGACTATCAAGGACCTATCCCCGAACATGACTCCTACTCTTGCAATTGAAGCCATTCAAAAAATGGCAGATCACTCTCAAAAATGGCACGACGGAGGAAGTAAAAGAAACCAAAGCGGAAGTTTTGACAGAATTGCTGCAATCGCCAGTAAAATTGAAAATCTTAGTCGAGATATGTTGAAGGTCAGAGAAACCGTTCATGCCATCCAAGTAGGTTGTGAAAGCTATGGGGGAGAACATCTTACGAAAAATTGTCCTCATGTGGATGAAGAGAATATTGAAGAAGCTAAGTATAGAGAAAATCGACCATTTTACGGAGATAATCGAAATAGTAATGGTTATCGTGGAAATTACAACCGTGGGCCTTATGGAGAAAGAAAGCCCAGTCTTGAAGAAACAATTAATAAGTTCCTGGAAAGTTCAGCCCAAAGACAAAAGGAGCAAGATGAGTGGTTGAAAGAATTCCAGGAAAATACTGACAGGAACCTCTCCAAGCACGACACAACTCTAAAAAACCTAGAATCCATGGTGGAGAAACTCAGTGAAAAAGTAAGGAGGAATAACGATAAACCTGAAGGATCTAAACCAGCTATGGAATGTAAAGTGATTTTTGCTAATGATAACTCAAAAGTTCAGGCCATTGAAACGGGTTCGAGGGATGATTTCGTCGGCAGATCTGAGTTACGCCATAACCCGCCTAATGAGTTACGACGTAACTATGTCTTTGACAGTGATAACGGGGTTATGAAGAACACTGAGGATAACGACTCTAGCGAATTACACCGTAACCAAGAAACTCAGTTACGGCGTAACTGGGATACGTGGGCAGAAAAATTCCTTGAAGTAGAAGAATCAGAAGAATCAGGAAAGGACTTGTCCCATGACATCAACTTGTGCCCTCTGCCCAAATCTAAGAAAAAATATCACTGGTGCAAAATGATACCAGTTGCTAAGGGAGATTGGTACGATCTTTGGGCCTCTTGTGACCCGAGAAATGAGGTTTGTGATGACGGAAGAAATAAGCATAGGATCAACTATAAAAAATTTATGTGGCCGGCATATACTGATGATGAAAGACTCGAGAAACTCACCCTTGAAGATGAAGAATAGCCACTCATAACTCACTGGTGTACTCCTGTCATCATAACTGAGGAAGAGTCTACACGAGCATGGCCTACATGCAACCCCTTCCGTAAATATTGCAATGGCGGGGATAGTGAAAGAGAGGAAGAATGGACATGCCCTCATGAGTGTGAAAGACATTGTATAAAGTTTGGTGACTTGGCATTTGCTGACTGGTACGCAATACAATTCGGGGATGCCAAGATTAACCCGAATCTCCTTAAGAAGCTAAAAATTGATTACGAGGAGCACATTCAGAAAAAGGAAGAGGCTAATAATGACATATACTGCATGGATGAGCGTTTAAGTGAAACTGACAACAAGGAATTACGCAGTCACTGGTGCGAAAGAGTAAAATCTCCTGGGGAAATTTTCTGGGCGTCATGCAACCCGTATGATGATATGTGTAACGGGGGAAGCAGCTCTGGGAGAATAGGAAAAGATGAATTCTTTTGGTCCTCAACCAATGATGAGGAGAGAACAAGTTTGCCTTGGCTGGACAACCTTGGATTCGATAGTTGGGTGAAGATTAAGTATGGACATGTGGACACATTAACCAAAGAGAAGATTTGGAAGGAGTACATGGATCAAGAGAATTCAAAAAACGAAAGTCTCAACAAAACGAGTGAAATAACAATTGAAAATAACAAAGAGTTGGTTAATGGTGAAAAAGAAGAATGCAAGCGCGTTCTAGTAGAGAATTTGCTCGATGAAGAATGGTTCAAGGGTACAGCTTCTGATGATAATGATGATATTGAAGGGATCCTAGAGTACCTTGAGTTGCAAGGTAATGAGGAGTTTACTGATCCCGACGACGAAGCTTACGAACAAAGGAGGTGCAAACTTCTGGGGATTCCTTACAAAAGACCACCTCCAATTATTGTCGAAAGATATGAATTCACTCGCTACCACCTGGGACCGGAAGAGAAACTTTGTAAAGTCCAAAAAATAGAAACCAATGAATACATCCGTACTGCTTCGAATGTCGCCTGGATGACGCATAACTTGATGAAAGATATTGAAGAAGTCGGGGAAGTCCAAAGGCCCCCATAGAAGCCCCGCGGCTCTGAGTCTAACTTAAAGACTCGTAAATAAAGAAAAGTGCTCTTTCAGGAGACAACCCGAATTATCCCTTTCTTTTATTTTATTTCCTTTTCTGTTGGGTTTTGTGTTTTCTAACTATTTTTGCAGGAAACGAGGAACTAATTGCTGCTGCAATTGCTTATCTGAACAGAGTTACGGCGGAACTCATCTTGGTGATTACGCCGTAACCAACCTTATAGCAGCAGAATTCTTGACGCATCACCAATTACGGCGTAATACCATCTCAGTGGTTACGCCGTAACTACTCGCTTTGCAGCTCATTCTAGGTTTTGCCAGTTACGGCGTAACTCCCTCATAGGAGTTACGACGTAACCTTCCTCTGCTTTAATTATTTCATTTTAAAACACAGTAACCTTATATTAGTTTTAAATGAACTTTGTGGGTGTGTTCCTTGTAAACCCTCACGAGACTTCACTCGTCCACTTGGGACACAAAGTGGTTTAAAAGGCTTGTTGCATGCGCTAAATGCAACCGTGATTCCTACGAAAGTGAGTTAGGTTTGTTTTTCGTTTTTCATTTTTTCTTTTTAGAATTATGCTTGTCGGTATTGTGATTTCAGGGATTGAAGTTTGTTCATGATGCTTATACGAAGGCACGTTTCTTTTCGTGGGCCTTCTTCTTTATGGAGCAAATTTCAAGGAAGTTCTCGCTCTAATTCTTCCTTTCTCTTCACCTTTATTTTAATGCCTAGTACAAAAGGGACTTTGTACAATTCAAGTGGGGGGACGGGAGTAGAATTATCTCTTGAACTTTATTTCGCCCTCATTTTTCTAGTTTATTTTGAAAAATTATGCCATTTTTAAAAATTTTGACATGTTTTTCTTAACCTAACTGGATTAGACCTTAGCCGAGCACACACAACCCTTGATATTATATGGTGAGATTATCCTTATCCGTTTCCAACATTTTACCCCAAATCTACCAAATTATGAGTGTGCCGGTAGCTTGTAAACTTTAGTACTTGGCCTTTGCATCATTTCGAGACCATAGACGAGGTATGTTGAGTTAGCTCGATGTATTTGGACTTTTCAGTTTTAGAAGGCAGTATTATAGAATTATCACCCAAATAGCCTACCATTGTGAGTCTATCGATTAGTCACCTCGACTTTTCGACCCCCATGTGAAACCCTTTTGTTGCACTCATCTTTAGTGCAAGATACCCCTAGATACACCCTTCTGAGCCATTCCTTTCATTTTGTTAACCCGATATATTGTTTCGATACACCTATACACCTTAGCCTACCCTGTAGTCTTTATTTGTAATTGGGAAGTCATCATTTGCCTAAGTTCAAGGTTCGAGTGAAAAGGTTCGGAAATCACGCTTTCACCGACAACATTTTTGAAGATCATTGAAGACCCCCTGAATTCCCATTGTTCATCTCAAGTGGGGGGCTATTATGTTATTGTTATGTTGGAAAAAAAATTGTTATGATTATGTTAAGTGCGTTGTTATAAGCACTGTAGTATGAGCTTTATGGATTTAGTATCGAGGAGGCCACCTCTGTCACATTTGAAGATTGGAGTTGGTAGTTATGCCAACAGTTGGAGAAAAGGTAGTGTGCCCATCACGACGTCCTCTAATGACACATCTACCTTGCATTTCATGATCCGGTTTCTTGGCTTCTAAGCTTGAACTTTGGGCGGACGGTAAGTGGTGATAACTTGGTTATAGGTTTAGACTACCTGCTTGTTTTTTATTTTACACCAATTATATATCCCATGTCTTATCCTACCCTTTTAGTCATGAAGCGCGTCTAGGTGATGCAGCGAGCAATCTTTGGTGTCTTGGCCATGGATTTGGTCATGTATCATTGATTTTGTCCACTTCGCCGTAACATGTTAGTAATGACAAGTCACCCCTTAACCTTTGTCGTGTCTACCCATATTGCCTTCTAAAATTGTTTAGCCCTCAACTCTAGTGGTGGAGATTTGTGTAACAGCCAAGCTTATGATAGAATACATGCTATGACTGTGCGATTGAGTGATCACCCCGAAATTGACACTTAGAATAGTTGAGAGATTTGAGTGTTTGTTCCCCTTTCGTGTGGTGTTCGGCTTTGTTTTATTCTAGCATAACGGATTTGTAAACTCATATTTTCCAGGTTATGGGAGATATATTTTTAGGAATCTATCTAATAAGGTCTACTTGAGGGCAAGTAGATTTCAAGTGGGGGGATATTTGATAGCATCAAATAGTCCTGAATATTTAGTGTCAATTTCCCCCGATAATACTCGTTATTTATATCATTTATATGGATTTACGCTTGTTTTTCATTGTTTCCACTTTCAGGTAAATTACGAGCATTGGAGCTAAAGAGACGCGAAAATGGAAACATATCTAAAGATTTATCACAGTATGCTATTTTGAAGAAGTTACGGCGTAACTCATCTCTCACATTACGCCGTAACTATTGCGTGACTCAGTATGCCAACTTATCAGAAGATTACGGCGTAACTCCTTCCAGAGGTTACGACGTAACTACATTAGTACAAAAGAGGTTCCACGCTGCTGATACTTACGCCATAACTGCTGCATCACTTACGGCGTAACCGAGTTTATTGAAGACTACGGCGTAACCACTCATTAGGTTACGCCGTAACCAGCAGATCTAGTGCATTTTACGAAGGAATAGAAGGTTACGGCGTAACTCCTATATTGGTTACGTCGTAACCCAGATTTGGCCTATAAATACCCCACGAATTCCAGCATTTCTAATCATCCCATTCCACACACAACACTCTGAGAACGTGGGAAAAAGCTCAAGGCAGGTCTTGGGGAGCATACGGAGCTGTTTCCAAGGGAGAAGTCACTCCATTACGATAAGCATTAGCGTTTTATATTTCTTTTACTTTCAATTCATGTATTTCGTACCTTTGAATATTGAATTGATTTGCATGATTAATATGAGCGGCTAAGCACCTTTTGGTGCTAGCCTAGTTATGATTCCTTAATTGTTTTGTTTACATTTACCTTTACTTCCATACAATTATTTCTGAGTGTATGCATGCAAAGTTCATTGGTAGTCACCCTTGGTTCGGTAGTTTTGAATGGCGGTAGAGGCCAATTGCCTAGGAGATATGACCAACTGACCCTAGGTGAGCGGACTGAGACGGGAAGGGTAAGATATGACCAACTGACGACCCTTTCTACTTGTGCGATTTGACCAACTGATCACCTATCGTTTGGATGAACTTAAGAACTGGGGGGTGTAGTGTTTAAGTTCCTAACGGCCGGGCACTCACTATTATGAATCTAGCATGTAGCGGTACTTAATGACTTGGCTTAGGGGACCAGGAACAACAGGACTTATGACGGTGCGCCTGATTTCTCCTGTGGTGTCATCTTTGCTGATAGGTTAGGGCGAATTGACAAAATGATGTCCTCTTGAATTTGACCCCACCTGAAGTAATTGGAAGTAAGTAGACGTAGACATAACTAGCTAGAATGATTAACTAGGTTAGCACCACTTCTCTCTATTGATTTCTCTTTTCCATTTATCTGCTTTCATTTACTTTATTCTGCTTTAGTAGTTTAATTAATTAAATCCCTATCGAAACCATCATTATTCTGTGACATTAGACTTAGTAATAATCCAACACACATAGCTCTTGGGACGACCTCGGCTTTACCGTTTACTACACTACACACGACCGGGTACACTGCCCGTTAGTGCACTAGGGTAGACCATAGGTATTGCGAGACACTGTAAATTTAAGACCTGGTCAGTAAAACCTGCATCAACATCCATTACAAAATGGTACCCATCTTCTGTGATAACACCAGTGCTGTAGCAATCTCCAACAACCCTGTCCTTCACCAAAGAACCAAACACATTGATATCAGATATCATTTCATCAGGGACCACATAATGAAAGGAGACATTGAACTTCATTTCATCCCTACTGAATATCAACTTGCTAATATCTTCACCAAACCCTTAAATGAACCTACCTTCAGAAGACTAAAAGCTGAATTGGAAATGCTAGACATTGAAAGTTAGCAACCTGAAAACCAATCCCAATCTCAGTAAGTTTTCTCTGAAATGGTTCATCCTCCTTGAACAAAACCCCAAAACAACCCTCTCACTGAATGAGTAAGACTCATTCAGGGACCCTGACTTTAGACATTGAGCATTGAATGAGTAACTAAATGCACCAAGTATCAGTTACTTAAATGTCCTAGGTTGGTAACCATGCCAATTTAATATAGGAATATATGTCTCTTTGTCTTACTGTCATCCAAGTAAAGGGTCTCTCAACACCTTACCTCATCCCACTTGGCATTAAATGCCTCCTCTCACATGAAATATCCTAATGATATTTTATTATTGCAGAATGCACTTTTACTGTGCACTGCAACTGTTCCCTTGAATACCAGGATTTTACTGCGGGTAGTGGAGTGGTGGCATTAAATGAGGAGATTCAAAACGTTTTCAAAAAATGACTTTACAAATCCTCATTTATACAAGATTTACCCCTCTCACCACTCTATAAATACCCCCTTCAAAACACTAAAAACACACAAAGAATTTCTGCAACCAAACTCTGTCAAAATCTCTTCTCAATACAAGAAATCTTTGTGTTCCTTAATCCTCAAAACAAGTTTTTCACAAAAATCTTCTCTGTAAACATTTACAAAAGGTTTTCACTACAAAACTTTAAGAGATTCAAAACTCTTTGTTTGTTCTTGACAAGATATCTTTTTCAAAACCCTAAAACTTTTTAATGGAAATGGCAAGAACACAATCTCTTCAGTTTGCACCACAGTGGGTAGGGGATCTCAGTAATGTTGAATTTAAAACAAACAATGTTATAGGCAATTTTGAATACCCCCTGATGTCCCAGCCTATAAGGGCATCATGAAGTTTTTATTCAACTGCCCACTGAAAATGGCCTTTACTCAGTCCCCATCAATCCTGTACCAAAACCTCCTCAGGGAGTTTTGGGCTACAGCAGTGGCCTATGACCCGTCACCCTCAACTGATGAGACTGACCTCAGACCCCTCAGGGAGTATCTCATCAAATTCTGTCTTTTTAACGGGGAAAAGTCAGTCACCCTGGACTATCAAACATTTTGTACCTCAACATGGTTAGACTATAATTCTGGGAACTATGTTGCCCATCCTGAACCCTCCACAGTTAAGGATGGGTTAAAACAAATTATTTTAGATCCAAAATTTTTGGACAGGACCCCTGTCACCAAGAACTCATTTCCCGTGGCTTGGAGAGTCCTATTCACATTTGTGATTCAGGTTCTCGGCGGGAACCACTCATCCACTGAACAAGTTAACTCTATTCAGTTGATGATGGCTTATTGATTGATGAACGGCGTCACTGTCGACATTGGGGAGATCATTTACAGTGATCTCGTAACCAAGCTACTGAGCAAAACTAGGACGAAATACGTTTCGTATCCTAGGTTTGTCTGATGTGCTTTACAAGTGTTATTGGGTTGCAATTATCCTCAGGAATTTAAATACACTACTTTACCTGGTGTCCTGAGTTAATCAAATTTTCAAAATGACCCATCCTAAGTTATTGATATTGAATTGACGGCCCATATGGTTGCTGTAAACAACCAAAGGGACTCAGTGTCTCTAAACCCTGCTCCTAAAAAGAGAAAGGGGAAGTCTCAGACTGGGACTAAGACCAAACCCAAGTCTCAGGGCCCTCAGGCTTCTAGAGCACAGCCTAAAAGGCAAAGAAAGCCCTAGTCTGATCTGCCATCCACTGGTGACCAAACAACATCCACCCCGGTGACAACGAAGGACACGGATACATCACAGTCAGTGCCCTTGGTCCCAACTACTACTCCCCAAGATCCAGAGGGAAACATACAACCCGCTGGTAGGGGAGCGCCTTCCACAATGCCCAAGGATGACATTCGCAAATCACAGCTTTTTTCTGAGGGCCAACTGAATGATCCCAAAGACTCAGAGGGAACTGAACAACCCGCTGATAGGGATCTCACTGCCACTGCTTCTAGGGATTGCACTGGGAAAAACCCATCAGTGCTTGAAGGAGCAACGGGGGACAAAGACTCAGAGGGATTAAAACCAGCCGCTGATATGGAACCCATCACCACCACTGGTTTACTGACAGTTGCGGAGGTTAATGAAATACTTTTCTCTGATGAAGAACAAGCTGAAAGTGAAGATGAAATTCTATCAGCAGGAGAAGAAGTGGACACTGATGTTCAAACTGAACAAAAGCATCAGCCTGATCCACAAGAGCCTAAAGAGTCACCTTTCCAGCCTGAAGATAATGACTCTGACTCTTCTGCATCTTCCTGTCCTGAAGAATTTAGAAAGTTTGATAATACTCTTCCACTGACATAGAGGCAATTTATTATGTGGATCACTAAAGCTTCAAGGAAGCTATACACTGGGGTTACTGAAACATTGTGGGATAAACACACTAAAGCTGCTGCCAGCTATGCAGATCTGAAGGCTGAGGTACATGATTTTGATGCTAACACTGATGAACACAGGGATCACATGTACCAACATCTTCATAGACTGGATGAAAATCTGGTTAAATTTCTAAAGCACCTTCAGGGTTGTGGGACAAAGATTGATGAAATCAGGGACTCGGTCAAAGAAGACCCAGCACTCAACTCCAAAGTGTTGGAGGCCACTGAGGCGTACTTGAAAAATTCCTCAGGTCTCACTGAACTTATCACCATGCTCAAAACTGCCAATGTTCAGGGTCTTCAATCTTCAGTTCAGTCTCTTCAAGCTACACTGGGTTCTTTGGATGCTCAGGTGACTACTTTGGCTAAGGCATCATCTTCAATGGCTTGGAATCTTGGGCCTAGAATGACTGCTTTGGAACTCTCTCAGGCTACTCTAGCAGATAAAGTCACTGATCTTCAGAAGGATACAACTGACATTAAGGCTATGGTCACGGAGATCTACCAAGCCTTCAAAGGTCAAGCTACATCAACTCCCCAGTGTCCGAGGCAACTCTTGCCCTTACTAATGTTGCGGCAATAGTTGAGGGGGAGAAGACCACTAAAGAGACTTCCTCTTACACTGAGGGGGAGCCAACTCAACCAGTATCTGCAACACCTATTTCATCACTCCCACCAGTTTCAGCTACACCCTTATCATCAGTCCCACCAACAACAACAATCATGACGACAACACCACCATTGGTAGCATCATCTTCTTCAGACCAGGACAAAGGAAAGGCAACAATGCAAACACCTGAGCCTGAAAAGATCCTCTATATGATCGGCAACACTGAGTACATGCTCACTCCACAACAGCTAAGTGCCTATCTTTCTAAGGAAGAAAGGAGGAGGAAACTAGCTGAGGAAGAAAGGAAGAGCAAAGAAGCATTGGTACAAGTCATTGTTGAGGAAGCTGAGAACATTGGAATAGATCCTAAGAAGCTTGAAAAGGGTCAGGCAGGACAGAAGTTCAAGGATGCTCAGGCAGCTAAAATGGCTGAAATGAGAAAGAAGTTAGATGAAAAGAACAAAAGAGCTGCAGCCATCAGGCAAGAAAGAATTGACCACTACAACTGGTCAATGACAAGCAGAAGGCTGCCTGAGAAAATCACTGATGTCATAATCATCCCCAAGTCCAAACCACTGGCAATGAATGTCTACAAGGGGGATGCTAAAAGACACTTTGAGGTTCATGATCCCCTGAAATTCACTGACTTTGGGATCACTGAACTCGATGAGCTTGGTCCTATCATTGAAAAGAAGCAGAATGTGGTGGTTAAGGAGCTAATGAAAATGCTTAGCAAAAGGTATGAAAGAATGAGGGAAGCACCAGCAATACTGGGGATTCAGCCTGCCTTAACTGCACCTCAAGGATCTCAACCTCAATCATTACAGGGCAAACGAAAGAGGGTTGAGTTCGAGCCTGAGATCAAAGTACCTGGACTGGAATGCAGTAGGGAGCTACCTGAAGGGGTGAAGTTTTTAAATTTTCTTGTGATTGAAAAGCCTGAAAGAGGATTGTTCTTCAATGATGTCTATGGAAACCCAGCATTCCAAAGTTGGAGTGACATTGATTAGGCAGGTGTGGCTACAATGCTGAGCTACATACCAGTGGCCTCTCAAATTCAGACTCCTGCAAACGTCAGGTTTTGTGCTGACTTAAACGCCAAGATAGGAGAGCATCCTGACAAAGAAACACTCATCACAAAGAAAGTCAAGCTTGAAGCACTGGGGATCCATTTTGATTGACATCATTATCATTTATCTTTTGTACTAGTGATAGGAACTATGTAATTGATCAATAAACGATGTATGTTTTGTTAAAATATTTAGTGTTCCTTATTATGTTCATTAGTACATTCAGTGTAAGAAGAAGCCAATTGCTCACTTACACTGATCAAACACTTAGGCTATTTGTATATCCAAATAGGGGGAGACTGTTGGGTTCAGTGAATACTCAAACCCCTTAAATCTAGGATTTGAATATAAAATACCCCAAGTGTTTAGACCGTTAAACACTAACAGGTCACTGAGTGCATAGTCTCTCAGTGAGCCATCTTCAGGATACTCAGTAAGAGGAGAAGAAGAAGTCTCTCCACTCAGTAAGGCGGAACTTAAGGGGTGAAGACTGAGTCAAGAAGAAGATGGTGGATTCAGTGAGTGATGACAATAACTCACTGAATCCCTAAACTCCTCACCAACTACTTACACTGAAGAAAAACTAAAGTACAAGACTGAAGGCAATGAAGACTGAAGAATGAGCGGGATAAGGCGGGACAAGTTTGAATCAGATAAGACGAATTCCTTATCAACCAAAGTCAACTTTCCCTGAATGGCAAACGATCAAGCTCAGTGTCATCACTGACTTATGGAAACCAGCCTTGTCTCTTACTTAAAATAGTCTTTGTAAACAGAGACAAAATACATCAGTATTTTGTCTTCTGTAAAATGTCAGTTTTTCACTTAGGATAAAGTTAATACTCACACTTGTATAAATAGCATAAGAGATGGAATGAAAGATTTAAGCTTGTGAATTGTAAAACACACATACACACAAGCTATCTTTCACTCCTCCAAATACAACTCAGTCCCTGAGATAGCTCAGTGGTTCCATAGTAGTTGTGCTCAGACTTAGAGTACCAACCCTTTGTCATTTCAATCCCAAGTACTATTCCGCAAGTACTTGGGTAATGTATTCTTTTTGATTCATTTCTAATAAAGAATATTATGTTGAAAATTTATTAGTGTGTTTTTACTTATATCATTTCAGTCATTGATTCACTATCAGTTTATTTTCAAATACTTAACTGTTTTATACGATAGTGAATAGGGAACAACAATTACTTTCCACCCTTTCTTTCATAATTCTTCATATACTCCTATATCTCTCTAACCTCAGATCTAAGATCATTCTTGTATCTTTTCTTTTAGCGATTCTCAAGGTTCTTCGTAAAAAAGAGATCACGACTTTTGAATACAAGACTTGCTTACTTCAAGAGAAGTGTTGCTAGGCTTCATTATCATTACAAGATCACTGAATAGATTCTTGTATTTGATTCATCACATTGTATCATAAACTTGTAGTATAAGTTTGTGTAGTTGTATTGGTTCTTTCATTGCAAACCCGTTATCTAGCTTTGTATTAGATAAAATGTAAGCGACGATAGGTTGGTAAAAAGTAAGCGACGATAGGTTGGTTCTTCCTTGAACAAGAACTCGATATCTAGCTTTGTACGGAATAAATTGTAAGCGATGTTAGGTTGTTTCTTACTTCAACAAGAACTTGGTGTCTAGATTTGTACTGATTAACGTGTAAGCGACGTTGTGAAGGCTTCTCCACCAGGTAAGAAGCTTGTGGATCTAGTGTTTACGAACTCTTAGTTGGGTACTCGGGGAGTGGAGTAGGGCAAAGAAGGTAACCTTGTAGCCGAACCACTATAAATACTTGTGTCACTGTTTTATCTCTCTTAACTTTAACTCGTCTTTAATATTCTTATATATCTAACTATCAATATGCAAATATCAAAAGGATTGACATAAGTCAATCTAAATGTTTTAATAGTTTTAATTGGTAAAACTATTCAACCCCCCAATCTAGTTTTCTACATAACGTAAATACAATAGATACATCATATTAAATGGTACCTCTGTGTATATGTGTGTAACCTTACAGGCTCACATACGTCTAGCCATATAATTATTTATTATGACATGAGCATACATGAAGAACTCCCACTTGCGAACGTCATAATAATCAGGTAATTATACAAGCAAAGGTTAGCGTCTAGCAACAAGCCAATGCTCCTAGAAACATATGAGGATATTTATCAAACATCTCATTCAAATGGTTTATTCATCAGTCATCCTTTTGTTTGAGATACTTTGTTGAACATTAGACATGGACCAAAAGCCATTCTAATTGTTCAACGATCTTGTTTCTCAATATAGATATTGAACTAAATTACCAAATTAATCAAGTATCATCTTAATTACATGTGGGTGCGTCTACACATACATTTGTCCAATTCATCGAGGGGCCCAGTAGTATATAACTCCAAAACATGTGGAGGAACAAATCCTATATTAACTACACGTGTCCGTCATGTGCTTCACATCGCTCCTGAAAATGGTTTTTATAGCAGCTTTATTTAGTTCAACGGTTAACCACATCAAAGATTGACATTCCACATACACAAAATCTACTTGCATCTCAAGTATAAGGATGAGAGACATAACCACTTACGAGATTCACGATTGATGTGGATCCATGCAGTGAACTCTCATAGTTTGGGTCAGTCAAATGTTCATCACAATGAACAACATGTGATTTTGGTGGCATCGTCACTTATTATTCGTTCTTAATGAATGTTACCAATACTCTCACATTTTCCTTAAGTCGATGATACTCATGTATCGTCAACCGAAAATGGACAATTTAGAACAAATTATTCATGGAATAAACATGCGAATATAGAATACAGTTGATATAAATTAAAACGATCATACCGAGTACATCAACCCATTATGAAATAAAAACTATTTAACATTTCAGTTATTCAAATACTAAAAACAGATCTACATGAGGCACTAGCATGTCAAAGCCCAATGTTCCTTGCATGTTCGACATGTTTGGTGCAAGACATTAATTTTGCAAAAGGATCAGCTAAGTTGTCATCTATGTGAACTTTGAGAAGACGAATCTCACTTTCTTCGATAACTTCACTAATATAGTAAACCTTTCGACAAAAGTGTTTGGCACCCTTTTGAACTTCAGGTTCATTGGCTATGATAATAGAACCAGAATTATCGCAGTACATATTCTTAGGTCGTTCATTACTAGTAACAACGCCAAGCCCAGAAATGAATTTCAGTATTCAAATTGCCTTCATTACAGCTACAAAAGCAGCTATGTATCAGCTTTTGTAGAATACATCGCATTAGTGCTTTATTTAGCACTATTCCAATCAACAGTGTCTCTATTCATCACAAAGATGTATCATGTCTGAGATCGAGTATCATCACGATCTGTTTCGAAACCATCATTAGTGTTGCAAGTAACACTGAGCTCTCGCTCGATATCACCACCATAAACAAGAAACATATCTTTAGTATTTCTCAAATACTTTAGTATATTCTTAACAGTAGTCCAATGACATTCTCCTAGATTCTGTTGGAATCTACTCGTTAGGTTCTCAGAATGTGCTACATCAGGTCTAGTGCACCTCACCGCGTACATGATAGATCCTACAGTCGAAGCATAAGGTATTCCCTTTATTCGCTTCACTCTTGAGGTGTAGAGAGTTCTTGAGTCTTACTTAATTCCACATTGTGTTGATTAGAAGACTTCCACGTTTGGAAGCATCCATCCTAAATAGCTTTAGGATTTTTTAAAAGTATGCACTTTGACATAAACCAATTAACCGCTTTGATCTATCTCGTTAGATCTTGAATGTTGTTTACCATGGGTAATATGTCATTAACATATAAGATTAGGAGCACGATGATACTTCCACTAGTTCTTATATATACACATTGATCATCGAGGTTTTGAGTGAAACCATACTTTTACATCTCCTCATCAAACCTCTTTTTCCAGCTTCTAGACTCTTGTTTTAATCTATAAATGGATCTTTGAAGATTGCATACTTTTTTGGGATGTTTCGGATTTACAAAGCCCTTGGGTTGCACCATATAAACGTCTTCGTTTAGGTGATCGTTCAAGAAGGCAGTTTTGGCATCCGTCTACCAAATCTCATAGTTATAAAATGTTGCTATTGCTATAAGAATCCTAATAACTTTAATGTCAGCAACAAGTGATAAGGTTTCTTCATAATCAATCATGTAGGTTTGGGTATAACCCTTTGCTACTAGACGAGCTTTATAGGTGTGTACATTGCCATCTATGTCAGTCTTCTTTTTGAAGATCCGCGATAACATCAAATAGTTCATCTATTTCTTTATCAATATCCCTTGATTATATGCTCATACTTGTATTTTTATAAGAATTGGTACTTAATTGCTTTCTTTTGTTTAATAGGATTTATTCGAGCATTAGAATTATGAGATGCAGAATTGAGAAGATACTTGTTGGAAAACTAAGAAAAGCTGGATCAGATAATTCATACGGCGTGAATGATCTCTAATGCCTACGCCTTATTCATACTTGAAGCAGTTCACACCAAATCCATTTAGAAGTATATACGACATATTCACATCGATTGATTTACATCGTATCCATCATGAAGACTTGGAAGGTTGCAAAGATATCAAAGACAGTTACGGCATATTAAGCCCGTAACACTTACGCAGTAACCTTGAAATGTTGTTCATCATTTTCATTCAGAAAGAATTTCGATGTAGATAAACATTGCTTCTAAGTTGTAAGCATCATTAAAGTCAAAGAGGAATTTCATATTTAGAAGCATATACGGCGTAGGTAACTCTTTTATCCTATGTCGTAACTACTACAAGGCCTTAGAAGAATTCACATTCATAAGTATATAGGGCGGATACCATCACCTTATGGTTATGCCGTATCCGAGTCGAGCCCAGTGAAATCTATAAATACAAGCCCTAATTCATTCACAACACACACATCATTCCACATATAAGTTGAAGGATTTCTAGGGCTTCATTCCAAGACGTTTTCCAGCCACAACCAAGTGCTTTTCAAGGGAGAATCATCATCAAACAACATTGAACATAGATCAAAATTGATTAATCGTATCGACCACAATATTTAACTTATTTAATGTTTTAATCATTACTTTTGCTGCACTTTACAACCTGTTCGGCTAAACAATTCATGTGGTAGCCTAGTTGTGAATTAATTAATGTTATAATTTGATTTCCTTCATTTTTATCGTTCTTATTAGATAATTTATGTGTTTGTCGATTGATCCTTGTGTTGTGGTATTGTCTAGGGTGATTTAGTTCTTGGTAGTCTAGTAAGTAAGTGATCATCCCAAAGCTAGGTTATCAGGATGATCTAGAGATTGACGGCCTCTCGGTTGTATTGGGGTTGACCATATCACCGCCTAAATAAGAGTATACACTTAAATAATGCTAGTTAGACGTTTATTGTTTGCACCAATATGAACCTAAATGCCAAGTGTTGAGATTGTTGGCATAGATAAGTCACATATATTAGTTGGGAGTTTAACGACTAGTTCCCACTAAAAATGCTAAGAAGGTTTATTGGTCATGATGATCATTCAGATATAACTTAGAATTATAGGCTAGGTATTTGATTATCAATCGGGCCTAGCTATATTAGAACAGCTAATAAGAGTGAGACATAGACATTGCACAAAGAAGTCGAATCATTGCATTAGTTAAATGGTAACTAGGTTAGCACACTTTCTCCACTTGATTAATTAAAACCATTTCCATTTCATACTTAGTTTTATTTAATCTTTCAATTTTAACATGACAATTAAGTTCATATAATTAGTTAGACTCAAATTGGTAGACCGCCCATAGCTTTTGGGAACGACCTCGGATTTATAGCCTCACTGCATACAATTGGGTACACTGTCCGTTTGTATGGGTGTGTTTGGGGAAGGGCTTATGGGGGGCTTATGGGGCTTGGGCTTGTAAAATAAGCCGGCTTATAAAATAAGTCTCGTTTGTCATGCGGGCTTATGAAATCATAAGCCCTTAAAAGGGGCTTAAAACTTTAGCCCCATAAAAGAGGCTAAAAACTTTAGCCCGAGGCTTATGAACCATAAATTACATATTTACCCACAAAAATATCTAACATATACCATAAAACTCATTTAATTATATCATTTTCAGTAATTTTGCAATAATAAGCCCCAGCCCCAACCCATTTGCCAAACAGGTCTACAAAAATACAAATTTCAACTTCGGCTTATAATAAAAGCCCTAGCCCAGCCCCAGCCCAAGCCCCAGCCCCAGCCCCGGCCCATTGCGCCAAACATACCGTATATGTGTAGATCACTAGGTAGGTGAGCTTTATAAATTTAAGACCAAATCTCGCATTTCAATCCACTTGCTCCCAACAGTCTTGCTATTAGGAGGAAGATCAACAAGCTCCGGACTTGATTGTCTCTTATGGATTGCATCTCCGCATTCATAGCTTCAAACTATGAAGTGTTTAGCCGAACATATTGTAAGACCTTTAAAATGGTCGAATTAAACCCTCGATTAGTATGTGTAACCTATGGCCTTAGGGTCATTAAAAAAAATTAAGACCTTTAAAATGGTTGAATATTTATAGAAAAATTTGCTTATGGGTCTGTTTTAAAATCATTTTACAAAACATCATAAAACACGCGATTTAGCTATTTTTACACGTACCCGATAATCATATGACATTATATTATGCCTCGTGATACCACTATAGGCAATTTTAGATATAAATAATCTAAAATTAAATATATAACGCAATGAATAATCACCTATCAACGGATCCATAGTGTCATATGATCAGTTGTAAGAATACAAATAATGATATATCTTTGAAGCGTGATAACATAGGATCGTAAGGAGACCTTCAACACAACCCCATCTACGCTAGAAACCCAAGTGATCAATAAGGAGATCACCTCTATGCAAGAACACACTATACGTCAATGTATACCACTTTAATGCTAGTTCGATAACTCTTAATGCGTAAACAAGCCTTGAAATACACTAGTTAAAAGCTTAAGATCAAAAACCACAAATCCTAGATGGGTTTTGATTTTCTGTTGTGTATGGGGAGGAGGAGAGAAAGTTGGTAACTTGTTGAGTAATTTGTGTAAAGATATGACTAAACCAAATCACACTTATCACATTACAAGTTACAATTTACCACCTTTAACTTTCTCCTTCTCTTGCTCCCTCTCCTAAGGCCACTCACACGGACCACCAAATGGGCTTGCCCATTTGGTTTGGTCTAATCCAATTTACTAAGTGTCAACTTAGTAATTATTGATCCCGAGTTTCGTAGGTTATATATATCAAAAATACAATAGATAAGTTTTATTAAATGGTACCTGTGTGTATACGTATGTGACCTTATAAGCTCACATGCGTTTAGCCGTATAATTATTTACAATGACACGAGTATACTTCAACAAAATATATATATATTAAAAAACATTTAAAATCACAAATACGGAGAGAAAGCTAGAATACTTTATAACCATTTAATTATCTTTTAGTTAATTTATATTTGATTTTCTTATTTGAAATTATCAAATCTATGAATAATACGGAAAAATTTTGGGCCTTAGATAACATGAGGCCTAATTTATGCATAGTAGAATAAGGTTTAAAAAATCAAAAGTATTATAAATTAATAATTTAATAAATGTTTAGACTTTATAAAATCATTGTGGATGATTTTAGACCCAATTTTTATGGATTTATTCTCTTAAGGTTTTTATGGTTTTAGCCAAATAGATGGCATTGGCTACATTATGAAATCGAACTCTTCTGTTTGTTTAATTTGGTTTTCGTCAAAGATTTGTTTTTTACAGTTTTGGGATTTTTTTCTTATTGTATAAAGGATTTTGTTACAAGATTAATATCAATCAAAATCTTTTTCATAAGTTAAAAATAACATTTTATTTTAGTTTTAGAGAATATAGCAATCGAAACTTTTTAAGAGCAATGTGTCATTTTTAAGTGCAACAATGAAAAAAAGGGGTTTTATGTGCAATACATTATTCGAGTGTCCGTACGAATAAATAATAGAGAACCCCCAAGTTCTTCTTTTAAGGATTAAAATATAAAAAGGAAGTCCTTTGCAATAATGATGAAAAAAGAGTGCGGCGGTAAAGCTTAACATAGCGAAAGTTGATGCTCCAAATTTTGCAAATTTGTATGGTATATAAAAACAGAAAAAGCTTGTGAATCGAATCAAACATATTAATTTCAAAAAGTTGTATGTGCATTGGGTGCATGTGTCATTATATGTCTATATTTAAATAGCTTAATGGCTTATTAGTAGTTATTTAGATTGAGGAATAAAACAATTGGAAATTGTGATACGTGAATCGTACCCTATTGTATATATAAACACCTATCCTTATGCACATGCATGCATGTATTTGTATGAAAGTAAAAGATAAAAGGGGCGAGAATAAGGCCAAGAAGAGTTAAGATATAAAAGAAAGGAAAACGTCGTGGTGGTTGGTAGTGGCTCCTAGTGGCGTTTGATCGATATGATGAGGTGCTTAGACTGCGGGAACAAAGCAAAGAAGGATTGTTTGTACTATAGGTGTCGAAGTTGTTGTAAAGGACATGGATTTCAATGTCAAACTCACATCAAGAGCACTTGGGTTCCCATTTCTACAAGGCAAAGTGTGCGGAATTTGGCAGCTACTTCTGCTGCTCCACCGCACAACGATCATCATCAACAAGAAGAGCAACAACAATTGGGTATTCCGTCATCATCTGGTATGTATGTATTACTAAGTCGGGTTTTTTAAACCCTTAATTATGCGACTACACACGATCATCTTAAGAGGTTTTAAATGGCGTTATGCCAATGTAATAATTAGTTGATAATTGTAATGGAGCTAGTGCATGTGTTTCTTTTGTAAGGGTTTGGAGGGTCATTTCCGACCGAGGTGAGTGGGGAAGCTACATTTACATGCGTACGAGTAACAAGTTTAGAGCAGAATGCGGTTGTGGATCAATATGCGTATGAAACATCAATTAATATAGGAGGCCATTTGTTTAAAGGTCTTCTATATGATCAAGGACCACATCAGCCTGTGGTGAATTCTCGTGACATGGATGCAAATGCTGGAGATCCACATAACTCTACCATTAATATTAACCAAGACTCCCAAGCAATTAGTAGCCGTAGGTCTAGTGGATCTTTGCCCTAGCTAGTATTATCCGGGTAAATTTAATATGGTCATCAATCAATTTTTGGGTTTATAATCTTAATTAGTTATCTTGAGACCAAAAAAAAAAATGGAATTTGGATTAGATTAGTGTCTGTATCCATGTAAATCTAATGTACTTGTCAATCTAGTCACTCAATAATTTAGACAAATGTACGTGTATATTGATTTAGATTAAATGTGCTTGTGTTTCTTAAGTACCTCACTATATCGATAAAGAGTATACTTCTACTAGATCACCATCTCAATAGAGAGTATACTTCTGATTCAAGCATTTGCTTAGCTTTTGTTTTCTTGACACTTTCTGTGGGAAAATGAGTTTTGTTATAGCTGTTTTTGAACGTCATGACATATTGTCGGTTGATCCGTCGAAATTCTTATTTTCATAATGCTTACCAGTAAAACACTGTTAACTCAAGACTAGCTTGGATCAAATAAAAAAAACTCAAGACTAGCAAGTAACTTGTTATATACAGTAACTTTTTGTAATCAAGAAGATACCTACTTTGCTAATCGGACATGTGTAATGCTATATACCAAAGTTAAGCTCTCGAAATGATATTCGATGAAGTGATACAAATAACTAAATCAATACGAAAAGATCTCCATTTTTTTTTGCTATGTAATTTTCTACATGATTCACGAAGAATCTTCATAAACTAGTTGGAATATAATTAGGTTTTGAGCAAAGTGGGAGCATCAACCATATTGCTTTCAAAATGACTCATGAGCCAAATGGTGAAATTTTAAAATATAAGTGGTTTTCTAAATGCTTTTAATGCAAATTGTATATCCAAACGAGGATTTTAGTGTGTTGCGCTTGAGCATTTAGGCATACATTTTTAAGCAAGATAAAATTATATCGGTATAAATCCGTTACCTTTGTATAAAAACGGATTTTATATTATGCATTTTGGCAGTTTTTAAAATTATTTTGTAATTACGAACTATAATGAAGCAATAATACGTGCATCAATAATACTCCTTCCGTCCCAAATTATAAGTCCATTTTAATTTTTTCAAAGTCATTTTATACCAACTTTGACTTTAATTATTTCTTTTAGCGTTATATAATATTTGTTGTAAAATATATAAATGGATATGTGATTTAAATGCATTTTCATTTGTATACTTTTCATCAAGTATTATATAACACGAAAAAAAATAATTAAGGTCAAAGTCAGAAAAAAAAGACTTAGAAAAGTCAAAATTGGACTTATAATTTGGGACGGACGGAGTACTATTTTGCATTTTGCATTATATGAACTAATTTTCGTTCTAATATGGTATGTTTATTTTTTGATTTCGTGCTAATATGATACGTGAGTGACCAACTGCCGGTAAAATCGGTTACCAGTTTTATTTTAATAATTTTTTGTACAAATATGGTTCCTTGTGATTTGTTTCTTTTTTAAATAGGTCATTTGCGATTTTTTCAAAAATGGTCCCTTGTGATTTGTTTCTTTTGCAAAATAGGTCCCATTCATTTTCATATGTTTTTATACGTTTTCATCGATTTTCATGCGTTTCGTACATTTTTATCCGTTTTTATACATTTTCATTTGTTTTCATCTGTTTTTATTCGTTTTCATTTGTTTTCATCCGTTTTTATATGTTTTCATCCGTTTTTATACGTTCATTTGTTTTCATCCATTTTTATTCGTTTTCATCCGTTTTCGTTCGTTTTCATCCATTTTTATACGTTTTCATTCGTTTTCATCCGTTTTCATCCGTTTTCATCCGTTTTTATACGTTTTTATCCATTTTTATCCGTTTTTATACGTTTTCATTTTATTTCATCCGTTTATACGTTTTTATCCGTCTTTATACGTTTTTAGCCGTTTTTATTCATTTTCATCCGTTTTGTAAGTTTTTATTCTCCGTTATCCGTTTTTATTTGTTTTTATTCGTTTTTATCCGCTTTTATATGTTTTCATTCATTTTCATCCGTTTTTATGTGTTTCTATCCATTTTATCCGTTTTATTTGTTTTTATACGTTTTTTAAAAAATAGTCCCTTACGATTTTTTCAAAATAAGATTTTTTTTTTTTTTTTTTTTTTTTTTTTTTTTGCATTTTTAGGGTGCGTTTAGTTGGTAAAAATGAATAAAACCAGATAGAAACGGATGAAAACATATAAAAACGGAAGAAAATAAATAAAAACGTATAAAAACATATGAAAACAAATGAAACGGATAAAAACGTATAAAAACGGATAAAATAGATAAAAACGGATGAAAACGTATAAAAACGAATGAAAACGTATAAAAACGAAAGAAATCGAATAAAAACAGACAAAAACGATTGAAAACGGATGAAAACGATTGAAAACGTATAAAAACGGATGGAAACGAATAAAAACGGATGAAAACGAATGAAAACGGATGAAACGTATAAAAACGGATGATAACAAACAAAGGAAAAATATCTTCATTTTTTTTAAAGGAAAAAATTTCACCAACTAAACGCACCTTAAAAACGCACAAAGACTTATTTTGAAAATTTTGCAAGGGACCTATTTTGCAAAAGAAACAAATCACAAGGGACTATTTTTGCTCAACAAATCACTTTTCAACATGTTTTGCCAGTAAAAAGTTACTCACGTGCCATATTAGCATGAAATCAAAAAGTACGCATATACCATATCGGAACGAAAATTAATACTCGTACCATATCGATATATATGAAAAAGTATGTAGCTATTTAATAGTCAAAACCCTTAAATCTATTATTACTTACTAGCAGGGTACCCGCGCGTTGCAGCGACGGGTACTTTGAAATAAAATTTTCCGGTGAATCATGTATTTTAGTTTATTATGTTCTTTTTGACAATAAATTTACGGATATCAAGAATTTTGTTTAGCCCGTGCCCGGTCGGGCTCGAGCCCGTATGGTCGTGCCCGTTCGGGCTCGACCCTGTTTGGACCGTACCCGTTCGGGCTCGGGCTCATTTGGCCCGTTGCCCGTTCGGGCTTGAATATTTATATATTGTGCTTTATTATTTGTATTGGTGACATTAATGCATGAATTGTGTTTTAGTTAGTTGTACAATATGCTTGATAATTTGTATTTCTTGTGTAAGGGGTGTTTTAATAACTGCATTAATTTTATTTATTGACCAGTTAATTAATTGACTATGTTAAATATCTTGACCACATTAATATTGCTTTGTATTTTGTACATTAAGCTTTAAGACTTGTAAGTATTAAAATTAAGATTGATGAGAAAGATCATTAATAGTTCATTGTGTATTGTACAATAGGCTTTGTATTTTGTAAGTCTTAATTTTAAGATCATGAGGAGAGAGATTCATTCCTCTATTATAAGTAGTATAGATTTTGTCAATAATAGTAGTCTCTATTTACATGTTATTATTTCAAAAAGTTCAGAGGATGTTTTTTAAATTTCATTAAAAAATAAATAAATAAATAAATACCAAGATTCAAGGGGTGGGCTTCACAACTACACCCTCCTTTACCAATGAACCTGAATTGATCATTAATTATAGGGTTAATGGTCCAAAAAATATACAAACTTTCCACATTTTACTATTGTGACAATAAACTTTTAATTTTTCTATTAAACCCAAAAACTTTCTTAATTACCCCTATTGTGATAAAATTTGCCACGTGGCATCATTAACCAATCCTTAACCCCAAAAACGCATTTCTACCCGTTTTTAAAGTTTGGGGGACCATTTTTGCCAACTTACGAAACATAAATACATTTATTAAACGAAAATACAAATATTAAACATAAATACGAAACATTAACTTAAAACGTTTTCTTCCACCCACCTTTTTCCCCAAATCTGCAGCTATAAACCCTAATCAATGAGTTCTTCTTCCTCAGCACAATCACGCCTAGTTGGTGGTAAGATTCAATACTATTGTAATTGTAACCGTCTATTAAAGGTTCATACTTCAACCACAAGGAGGAATCCGGGCAAGAGATTTGTCAAATGTCAAGATTGCAAAGTGTACGAGTTTCTTGATGAAGATCTTCCTACTGAGTACTACAAAGAGTTGGTGTTTGGATTCTTTGAAAGGCGGAAACACATGAGTACTAAACACAAACTCTTTGTAGTACTCAGTAGGAAGATCTTCATCAAAAAACTCGTACACTTTGCAATCTTGACATTTGACAAATCTCTTGCCCGGATTCCTCCTTGTGGTTGAAGTATGAACCTTTAATAGACGGTTACAATTACAATAGTATTGAATCTTACCACCAACTAGGCGTGATTGTGCTGAGGAAGAAGAACTCATTGATTAGGGTTTATAGCTGCAGATTTGGGGAAAAATGTGGGTGGAAGAAAACGTTTTAAGTTAACGTTTCGTATTTATGTTTAATATTTGTATTTTCGTTTAATAAATGTATTTATGTTTCGTAAGTTGGCAAAAATGGTCCCCCAGACTTTAAAAACGGGTAGAAATGCGTTTTTGGGGTTAATGATGCCACGTGGCAAATTTTGTCACAATAGGCGTAATTAAGAAAGTATTTGGTTTTAATAGGAAAATTAAAAGTTTATTGTCACAATAGTAAAATGTAGAAAGTTTGTATATTTTTTGGACCATTAACCCTTAATTATATTGGTACATTATGCATGTAACATGAAAAAACTCAAATAATAACAGATTATTTACTGTTGTTTGAACGATAAACATATCTAAAATGTTTATATTTAAGTAAAAACTGAAATTTGGTTACAGTATAACACCAAGAAATATAAATACAGCAATAACCGAACTTTTATGAGTTTTAATTAACGCAGAAAGAGAAAAGGTTCGAGTAAAACTAACACTAAACATGTTTGGTAAAGGGAATTAGAGGAAGATAAATGGAAATAATGTCCTTACCATTGTTGGTTGTTAGAGAAAAGAAAAGAGAAAAGTTTGATTTCTTTAGGGAGTTAGGCCCTTTGTATTTTTCATTTTTGTTATTTCCTTGATGATTGGTGTGAAAATCGTAGCTGGCTTGTGCGAATTCATTTAAGTCACAAAACAAAGAAGATCTATTTATGTTTTGAGTTCATATTGTTAAATACTAGCAATCTAGCATAGCCTGCTCCTCGTCTTCTTCTAATCTGCTTTAGTTTCATTTTATTTCTCATGATTTGCATTTTCATCTTTTCCATATATACTTAACTTTATTTAATGGAACCTCTTGATTGAGTTTTTTTAGTTACTTATGTTCATGCGACTGATGGATAGTTGAACTAATTTTTTTTATTGTAATTTACATATTTTATTAAAAACTCTAGTTAAATTCTTTGTTGCTATCAAACTATAAGATTTATTAGATTTCTCAATCAGTTTCATTTCTTTACATTTCTATTCTATGACGAATTTCATTTCACTAAACTTCTTTATACTAAACATGCCATAAGGTTGCGTTAAAAGAATACAAAGTTGAGTCGATTTACTCGATTAAGGTGGATTGTTATCAAGGGCGGCTACACTTTGATGGTGGATGTAGACGGGCTACACCTATTTTGAATGTTCGGAATGTATAAAAAATAAGTTTTAAAATGGTGCGACTAGCTTAATTACTTATTTTCTGCAGTCAAAGTGTGTCTAGCTAAATTTTTGTAAGTTCCTGATTATAAATTTATGATGTGTTTGGCGTAGAGCATATAGGAGCGGCAAACGGTGAGCGTTGAGTGTTGTGATTTTTAATGTTCCTTTGGCATGCAGTAAATAGCTTTATCTATTTTTTTTTCAGAATGCTCTTTTTCTGACGGTTCATGAAGGAGCATTTAGGAGCGTTGAGCAATTAGTAGTCGTTTTACACATTATAGTTACAACTACAACTATGTTGGCAAACAGTTTTACAGAAAAAAAATATAGCTGCTGCTCACAACCATTGCTAATAACTACTGTTCACTGCTATAACTCATTATTGCTGTTATTTTTGCCGAACGAAAAAGAAGAGAGATAGAATAATGAAAAGGAGAGACAAAAGTGCACCTAGTTTCTTTTAATTTTTGGGCTTATCAATTGGTTTTACTTTAACATATGAATAATATTATGAGGAATGCTTAACGATATGATTAAAATTATACCTAATAATAACATTTAGATATATAGCAAAATTAAGGGTGAATGTTTAGAAGGAGAAAGTAGCAAAAATAGGTGTCAATTAATAGATGAATTAAGCATGTTTTAGTTATGCATTTTAGGTTTGCATATCATTCCTCTAATATTATTTGTTCGGCTTAAAAGTATGTTTATACACATAAAGAAAAGTTCATTTAAGCACACTTATTAACTACATTCTGAGAGACTAATCTCCGTCATCCAAATTATTGGATCTTATTGACAACGAGGCTACAAAAACCCGTGCGTTGCACCGATTGGTTAAGGGTTGAATATATACGTGTTTTTTACGTAATATTGTATGCAAGTAGTTACATGTAAGGTATTGCAATTGATGTTATCATAAGTTTTGTATTTAAAGTAGTTTATTTAATATTTTAATAGCGATGCACACGAACTGTATCCAAATTGCTGAGTTGTTATCGTCATGGTCTTTGCGGTAGTAATTTTGATTACGCAATAGGTCGGAGGTAAATTTTTGTTGCGTAATGTTGTTGTAACCTTGTCGCGTAATGTTTACGTGGGTTTTGTTATGCAAATTTGCATGGTTCGCAAATTAATAACCACCGCATTCATTGTTTGCCAAAGTTGTTTTCATCCAAAATGAATGTGAGTTTGCATATGATGTTCTCACAACTTTTTGTACCATGTTGTTAAGTAAGTGAGAAAATTATCATGTCGTTGACACAACTTTTTGTATCATGGCATATTATTGAACAAAACTCATTAATTAATTTTCAAACACACACGATATATAAAATAAATCATATAGAACAAATTAATGAAACATGTGCAAACATTTAACGAAACAAAAATATATAAAAATTAATAGAGGAGACAAACAACACACACTACTTAGTTCAACGACATACTTGTTTAATTTCAAAAAGAGCCAACGTGACGATTTCACTTAAAACGCTTGCATGATATTCACACTCGATCTCTCCTCAGCATGATATTTTTGTTCAACCTGATACAAACAGTTGAATAAATAAGTACTCGAACCGTAAAGAGAAATTTGGATTCCAAGATATTCATCAAACCGTAACGTGACGATTTCACTTAAATTAAGCACTTCAATATTTAGATAGTATAGATTTGTCATTTTAGAAGCACACACGGGTGCTTCAATCAATTTCCCACTATCTTCGCCTTGAAATAGAACAATACTCCTCCGTACAATGATTAAGAAGCTATGGGAACTACACATATATTTCTGTTAAAAAAATATTAGTTTAGTAATAAAACCTAAAGATTTATTTTGAACACATGTAGATTATAGCAAAGATATACTTGAAACAATACCAATACCAATCCCATGCAGGAAAATACCACTTGCATAATAAAACATTCACATGTTCATGTGAATCATATATAATAGTATTGTCTGAAGAATGAAGAAGCTATTTCACATTAAAACATCCAAACGAATTATAATATCGACTAAACATGTGATTACAGTAAATACCCACTTTAATATGACCCCCAAAAAAATACATTAAGTTTTGTATCTTTATACCGTTTAACTAACCTTCACACGAACATATTCACAAAACTAAAAAAAACACAAAATCACATAACGACGTTAATTTATAGATCGATGATTTTACCAATCATGACTTATGACCATCATATATAGCCAAAACAACCCGTCTCAATCCTCTATAGCAATATTCCGTCTATGCCTCAACCCTAAATCATCGTCACCTTCAGTAACTCTCATCATTCCAAGTCCCACAGCACCCGAAGTCTCGACCACAGGACCCACCTCACGTGGGATCTCCTGTTTATCTTCCCCGTAGTTATGAAGTGTCCGACCAATTAAATAACGGTCATCTCTTATTGAGTTGTGAAGGTTGGTGAACCAAACATGAAACCTCTTGGCACAAAAGCATAACAAACTGAAACCAAGGCACCAGAGCCATGCAAATCTGAAAACAGCTGAGTTGACTACTAATGGGTACCCTAATACCGGAAATACCCCTCTGGCTAATACGTAAGGAATGCATAAAGAGGTCAGTAGTTTCATGACGATAGGGACCACAATCTCACGTAGTACCCAAAAGCCTTGTAGTCTCGAGAAACCATTATCTCTTACCCGCTCAAACTTATAATCTTAAAGACAGGGGACCAATGTATACACATATGGATGCGTTGTTATATGGAAAAAAAATTGCTATTTATAAAGGCACTATATGTAACTATCTTAGAGATATCAAGAGACACTTTAAATGTTATTGTAATTATAATCAATGTACTTAATCACAAAAGCAAATCAACCAACTTTTTATACATAGATTTATGATTCGTGTAACTCCAAGATTGTTTGTATTCTTTGGAGTTGCACATGATTATGGACATTTATTTGAGAACTTTTGTGAAGCTTTAGCATGTTTGTACCGTACTTAATTTTGTGCACAAACCCTCTTGCACATTAAATTAAGGGGTTCAACTTTTATATATAATAGATATCAAACATTAAAAAATATTAGCTTACATCCATTCCACCCCTATCTTTTTTAATTAAAACCCACTTTCACCTATCTTTTTTTAAAATTACATATATAAAAAATCATAAACCGTTAACTTACAAAAATTACACTATCGTGACAAGCATTTAATTATCTTTTAATAGAGAGGCACTTTCATATAGTTTCAAAAAAATTATTTTATTTTTGTTTTATTTCGCTGCAATATTGCTTGATATATCACTTGTGATATATCACTTGTGATATATCACTAATTTGTAAGTTCGAACACTCAACATACTTTTGTAAAGCGGACATAAATATTTTTGTAGAACTCCAAATAACTCATCGTTTTTGGCATTGAAAAATACGTATCCTCAACTTTACAACCATGTATCACACATAGTTAATAAACCTCCTAATCAATACAATTTATTTATAGAAGTTGAGTGTTCGAACTTACAAATTAGTGTTATATCACAAGTGATTGGAGATTCGTAAACTATGTGTAATAATTATAATATTTTTTATAGTCAAATCCGCCTGATTTATCACATGTGATATAACATTAATCTGCAAGTTTGAACACTCAACATAATGTCGTGAAAAGAGCATAAGTAGGGGTGTTCATGGGTTGGGTAATATCTGAATAAACCGAAAACCGAAACCGAGAAGGAACATGCAGAACTCGAACTTGACCAGTAGCAACCAAATCACGAACAAAATGAATATCAATCTCAATTAGGGGTGTTCATGGGTTGGGTAATATCCGAATAAACCGAAAACCGAAACCGAACCGAACCGAAAATAACCGAACTGAACTCGTAACCGAACCGAAATTACCAAAACCGAACCGAACCGAAATAAAAGTTCGGTTTTCGGTTCGGTTATGGTTTTAGCAATCCAAACCGAAAACCGAAATTAAATAAATATATATATTTTTTTATATATTTATATTAAAAAAAATATATTAAAACTCTTTTATAATATATATATAATATTTTTAAGCTTGAAAGTTTTTTTTTTTTCAAAAAATATATATAAATAAAAGAATAAATTGTTAAATTTAGGTAATTCAGTTATTCGGTTCGGTTATTCGGTTATTGGGGGTTCGGTTTTCGGTTTTCGGTTTTCGGTTCGGTTTAGTTAAATTTGAATTCGGTTCGGTTCGGTTCTCGGTTATACCCAGAAAAAAAAAATTAACCAAACAAACCGAACCGAACAAACCGAACCGATGAACACCCCTAATCTCAATATGCTTGGTACGCTGATGCTGAACAGGGTTAGAAGACAAGTACACTGCACTCACATTATCACAATAAACAATAGTAACAGATGACAATGGTGTATGAAGCTCACGTAGTAAATTCTGAAGCCAACATGTCTCAGAAACAGCGTTGGCATTACCGCGATACTCAGCCTCAGCACTGGAACGAGAAATCGTCGCCTGATGTTTAGAGGACCATGAAAGTAAGTTGTTGCCAAGAAAAACACAATAACCTGATGTAGATCGGCGAGTGGTAGGGTAACCAGCCCAATCAGCATCCGAATAAGCAACCAAGGACTCAGTAGTAGAAAAAAATAACTGTAAACCATAAGCCAAAGTCCCTTGAACATACCGTAATATCCGCTTGAGAGCAGTGAAATGAGGCTCGCGAGGATCATGCATATATAAACAAACCTGCTGCACAACATAAGTAATATCGGGTCTAGTGAAAGTGAGATACTGAAGAGAACCTGCGAGACTCCGATATAACGTAGGATCAGAAACCGGATCACCATCATCACCCAACTTAGACTCAGCGTCAACAGGAGTCTGAGAAGGGTTGCAACCAACCATATGTGCACGTTCCAAAATCTCCATTGCATACTTACGCTGTGAAAAAAACATCCCAGAAGAGTCACGCGTAACTGACACACCCAAAAAATAATTAAGAGCACCCAAATCTGTCATAGAGAACTCCTTATGCAAAGAAGCAATAATCCGCTGTAATAAACTATCAGAGGAAGCAGTAAGCACAATATCATCCACATATAGTAACAGAAAAGCAGTATCATCACCCTGTCGGTAAATAAATAAAGAACAATCACACCGACTCGAAGTAAACCCAACAGTAAGAATATAAGCAGCAAACCGCTGAAACCATGCCCGAGGCGCCTGCTTAAGACCATAAAGAGAACGCTGTAATAAACAAACATAATCCGGATGCTCAGGATCCCGAAAACCAGGTGGTTGATACATATAAACAGTTTCAGCCAAATCACCATGCAAAAATGCATTCTTGACATCAAGTTGATGAACTGGCCAATGTCTAGAAATAGCCAAACTAAGAATAGTCCGAATAGTGCCCGACTTAACAACCGGACTAAAATTATAATCATCATCTACTCCCTCCACCTGTGTGCTACCATTGGCAACAAGACGTGCCTTGTACTGACTAAGAGTGCCATCAGCCAAATACTTATGGGCTATGGCGAAATAACCACATACACCTAACAACATTGACACCCGCAGGACGAGGTACACAAGTCCAAGTTTTATTCTTAATAAGTGATGAGTGTCTAAATACTCATCATTTTTGTACAATATAAACTGCAAAATCATCTGAAAACACTCAAAAATGCATCAAAATGATGAAAATATCACAAATCAGTGTTTTATGTGTTTTAAATGCAAAAAGATTAAAATCAGATGAAAAATGTATCAAGTTTGCAAAATTGGCAGTTTTAGTCCCCCAAGTTTCAAAACTTGTCAAAATTAGTCCCTATGCATTTATTTTGAAAGGAAAAGCCAACCCAAGGTTTTGAAAGTCAATTTCACAAAATATTACACTTGGGTTGCAAGTTTTCCAAAATTACATGTTTAGTCCCTGAAAATCCAAAGATGGCAAATATGGTCCTTATATTATTGGAGATTGTCAAAACCAACCCTTGGGCTACATTTTCAGAAGTGACAGTTTTGGTCCCTCAAATTGGCAGATTTACAACTTGGGTCCTTGTGTTTAATCCTTACCAAACGGATCCCATATACTACCCTTGGCCCAATCCAAAGCCCAAACAAAATTTAACCCGCCCTAAATCCAAACCCGTTGACCCCATCCAACCCAGTCAAACATATACACCCTTGTTCCCTCCTTTTTTTTTCTTCCTTCCCCACTTGCTTGCCTGCAAAACTCAACAAATCCACCCCCCTCCTCACCATATCACTCTCCTTGTCCCCCCACCTCATCACAACTCCAAGAAACATTAAATGCCTCTTCACCCCTTCACTCAACCCCTCAACTGGCTAACACGTTTTGGCGCCAAAAATCAATCCAACGGCCATAATCACTCCAACTCATCCAATGGTCAAAGAAAATGGTGGGATCAAATCAGAAGCTAGTGGGAAGCTATTTGGTGTATAAAAAGAAGAAAGAGAAGGAAGGAGAAGGGAAAAAAGTAGTGTAATTTATCTTAACATATGTCGTTTTTAAGTTTTTAAGTTTTCCATTGTAAATTTAAGCTTTCAAGCATTCTGTAATCAAATTTCAGTGTACTTTAAACTTATATTCAGTTTCAATTTCAGTATTAAATTTCATTTCAAGTTTTTGCAATTTTTAAGTTCGAATGCTCAAAGTATTTAAATGATGTTATCAGTTGTTGTTTAGGACTTATAAGCTCCTATGAGCCCTTATAGAAGCTTTTCTAAGCTAGTAGAACCTTTAAATTCAGTTTAATTTCAAAACTCAAAAAAATCACAAAAATACAAAAAAATTGGTCAAAAAAATAAAAAGTCAAGAGAAATGATGTTCAAAGATTGAAGCAAGGTGTAATCTGGATTGCTCATTGGTCTAGAGCTTCTTGGGAAGCAATAGGGTGTAATCTCAGTTACTAGTTCTCAGTTTGGTGCATGAACTCATTTTGTAAGAATTTCTCATAAATTTGCAATTTGTAGTATAAGAGTTTAAATATTGATAATTCTAGTTTTATTCTGTCTCATTACAGTTATTATAAGTTAATTAACAGTTTTCTTGGATTAAATACTTGTTTTAGTGATAATAGCTTCAAAACTGTTTCATTAAATAGTGTTTGGATTGTGCTTATAAACTGTGCTAGAGCCTTACTGTGTTGTAACTTGTTATTGTTCTAAGTCATTTTGGTTTTTACTAGCTCAGTCACACCATAAAACTCTGTCCTTGTTCATTAAAAAGTCAACTTCCTCTTGATTTCATCCTTGATAGTTCACTGTTAAGAGTTTGAAATGCAAATCCTGTCACATTAGCTTAAAACTTGATAGTGTAGCTTAATATCACCTTAATATAGCTTAATATAACATATTCAAGCATCTAGGATCATTCAAATCTCATTAAAGTCAAACTGTATGTGTTATTAGAAAGTCAAAATTTTCATATACCCGTTTTTGAATAAAATTTAGAATTTTACTGTGTGTTCATTATTAAGAGTTAGCTTAAGTACTTTTGGGAAATTAATATTTAGTTGCTCAACAAAAATAGAAAAATACTAGTTTAGTTTTAATCAGCTTACAGAGTGCTTATTTTTTAGCTTCTTTTGACTACCCTTTTTCTGAAAATGCCCTGTGCAAACAGTTAGATTAGAGCTTATTTTGGTTTGTTTAATGCTTATTTTTTAGTGATTGTGCTTATTCAGTTGTTGTATCTAGCTTATTAGTAGTTTCCTAGCTTATTCCATTTTACATTTTGCTTATTTAATAGCTTACTAGCCATTTAGCTTAATAACTTGTGCTTATTTTTTTTTTTTTTTCTTCTTGCCACTGTTGGAAACTTAAGCTCAAACTGAGCTTATTGGTCATTTTCATAAAAAGTTCTAGTTATAGAAAGTGCTTATTTTCTTGTGTTTAACAAGTTTGTAAAAGAAAAATCAAAAAAAAAAATAAAAAGGCAAAAAGGGGCTGCTGAGATTCGAACTCAGTACCTCCTGCTGCACAAGTCCACGCTCCAACACACAACACCAAACCCAACTCGCCCTTGGGTCTTTATTGGTTTTAACTTGCAAAATTAATCCCTTAAGGACTCTTTGGCAGTTTTAACCATAAGCCCATTTTAGCTTATTTAGTGCTTATTTTCTAAAGCAACCTCCAAGTTTTTTATTTTTCTTAAGACCAGCATTGTTTAAAGTATTTTTTGTGATTTTTTCAGATTTTTCTCAAAATGTTTAGTATTTTTAATTAATTAATTAGTGTAAAATAGTATTTAATTCGTAATAAATAATTTAAGAGTCGAAAAAATACCCGGCTTTTTCCTAAAATTTTCTTTTGTCATATAGTACGTAATAAAATTGTTTTTACACTCGTAGGCCTTTTATTTCATAAATTTTACGTTTTATCTTGCGCTCCAGCGTAATTTTCGTATATAACAAACGTTTTCATTTTAGGCCACGTCTTTAGATATTTTAAGTTTACGTTTTAAATAAAATAGTTTATTTAAGTTATTTTATTTTAGAAAAATCAAAAACATCATTGTAAAAATAGTGATAGCATTTATTTAATATATTTTATCTTTTTAATTTTCTTAATTTGTATTTAAGTCGCTTTATTTTATAAACCTTTATCAGTAGTGTAATATTCAATCCTAATCCTTTCTGATCACTATCATTAGTGATCATTCTATCGTCTGATCTAGTGTTTGCACACCATTGAGTCTCCGTGGGACTAAACGACCCGGGAATTCACTATATTCTCCAGGACTTCATTGTATTTGTGTCTGAACTGTTTTAAGCCTGTTACGACTGGTCATTCACAAGTGGCCAGTTTGTGTGATTAGACTTGACGGTTCGGACCAGATCAAATTTTTGGCGCCGCTGCCGGGGAGGCTTTAGCGTGTGTTTAGCCTTTTTCAGATCCATTCTTGCACATATACCATCTTTTGTAAAAAGTTTTTTTTTAAAGTTTTCAAAAAAAAAAAAAAAAAAAAAAAAAAAAAAAAAAAAAAAAAATCCAAAAAGTTCATTAACACTTTTCCTGAAGTGTTATCAACATCAAAAATATTTTCCTTCTTTGTTTTTATAGCATGTTTTTCAAAAATACCAAAAATATTCCTCTTTACCCTCTTACCCTTTTGATTCTTCATTTCTTTTACCCTCTATCCATTTGATTCTTTCTATGTCTCATCCTCACCAATTTGGTTGTGAATGGTGTGGGGGACCTCAAAATGGTGGAAATTGCCCCGGTTGTGGCATTGTGAATCCGGGAAACGGGTTTGTCTATGACCAAAATCCCTACAATGAAACAACTAATTTCCTCAACCAACCCCCGCACTATGAGATGGAGACGTATTCTTGTGAATTTTGTGGGGGTCCTCATTATGATTACCAATGTCAATCATGGAATCAAAATTTCTATGAATCTGATCCTTGTTATAACACTCCTTGTTTTGACAATTTCCAACCCCCACAATTTTCCGTCATTGAACAATTTCCCGTCATTGATCAACATCCTCGTGAGAAAAGTATGCTAGAAGAACTTGCCGAAGACCAAACGTCTCGCAACGAAAAATCTATGCTAGAATTACTTGAAGAAGAGGAACGAGCCGCTAAGATTCAAAGATGTCTTGAAGAAATACGAATCGAGGAACGAGCACTTGCAAGACGTGCCCGATGGCTCGCGACTTACATCGACGATGATGATGATAGTGACGATGATGATGAAAGTTTGTCAGCTGAAACCACACACGAAGAGCCCGTTAACTCTCTAAGTATGGGGGACGAGCATCTCAGCACTATTCCGGAAACGGAATCATCGAATGTTGAGAACCTTATCCCGATCCCAAGTGAGTCTGAGGGAATTCTTGACAAAGAGTGTGATGTGTTTTCTCCTCTTACAAATGATTTTGTTGAGACTTTCTCAGATTTTGACAGTGATTATAGTGATGCCGATTCTTTATATTCTAAAGACATAGAATTTATTGATGCATTACTTCCACATTCCGAGATCGTCAACTTAGAAGAGGATGTTGACCATGTTGTTTCCACAACAATTAATACGACTATCACTAATCCCTTATTCGAATTCGATTCTGAATTTACTCTAAATTCAGTTAATCCAATCTTTGATAGTGATGAGTCTGACACGGAGACTATAATGGACGAGGTGCATATTTATAGCCCATGAAGTACCGCACATGTCCCACCTCCGTATATTCTTCATGAGGAGTTCGCCGGTGAACTCACTCATATCATATCTCCGCTGGAGTATGATTGCGTGGATGGCAAAAATCATGATCGGGGGGAGAGAATCTCAATTTGCATAGTTATGACAAATCTTCCCACCCTCCCTCCCGAGATGCCTTCCAACCCTAAGAGCTCAACCAATAAAATCCAAATAAGTGCAACTGCACTTAATCCCGAGGAAGAAGATCTAGTCATGATTGTTATCATGATTTTCTTTCTTTTCTTCACCTACTCGGTGACTTCCTCTCTTCTTCACTCCTTCGGGAGTGAGGACACTATCTTTGATCCCGGCATTTTCAATTATCATTTTTGAGCCGGTTCTATGTATATCTCATCGGTGTGGAACTTTCACATGCTTCATATGTTTGTCCAAACATCTTGAATGAAAGTCCGATGGAGATTGTTTCTTCCACTTTGCTTCCCCATGAACCAATGAATTCGGGGTCGAGTCAAGCTAGCGACTCGGTAACCAAAAACAGTAGCACACACCATATGGGTTTTCACCCATATTTCGGTCTTCTTACCCCCTTTCTACCACCCTAGTGTGGGGGGTTTGCCCCACATGTTATATATATAAGTTTTCATAAAAAAAAAAAAAAAAAAAAAAAAAAAAAAAAAAAAAAAATCTTCTAAATAATGGCCGTAGTATTTCCCTTTTACGTTCTTTGTTTCGGCATAACCGCCGGTACTTTGAATATTGAGGGCAATATTCATTTCTAAGTGTGGGGGGGGAATTCTCACGAATTTCATATATTATCTAACCAATTCCCCCGTTTTTGGCCAAAAATTTTTTTTTGGAGTAAGTGTTCTACACTTACTCAGCTTGGTTATCAGTCCGCCATGTCTGTAAGACAAAAGGATTGGCTAATCCAGGAGCAAACGGCTCTTGGCAAAGATATATCAAATCCGTTTACGGCTTGCAATTTTCCCAAAATTGTATGGTATTTAGCTCACCATATCCTAAAAAGTGAAGAGTTGGCTAGCCCGCAAGATTATGGCTTGTGGTAAAGGCAGTGGAAAATCCATAATTGGTAATCAGCTCACCAAAGATAATATTGATAATTTATCTAAGAGTTGGCTAGTCCAGAAGGGTACGGCTTCTGGTAAAGACAAATCAAATCCGTTGAAAGCTGGTGGTTTGCTCAAAATCACATGGTTATCGGTGTACCATGGTTCTTACTTGAACTAAAACATTTGGCTACTCCAGAAGTAATGGCTTTTGGTAAAGAGATTAAAATCCATTATGTTTTCTCAAATCATTGCTAGGGACTAGCAATATCTCAGTGTGGGGGATTGATGAGTGTCTAAATACTCATCATTTTTGTACAATATAAACTGCAAAATCATCTGAAAACACTCAAAAATGCATCAAAATGATGAAAATATCACAAATCAGTGTTTTATGTGTTTTAAATGCAAAAAGATTAAAATCAGATGAAAAACGTATCAAGTTTGCAAAATTGGCAGTTTTAGTCCCCCAAGTTTCAAAACTTGTCAAAATTAGTCCCTATGCATTTATTTTGAAAGGAAAAGCCAACCCAAGGTTTTGAAAGTCAATTTCACAAAATATTACACTTGGGTTGCAAGTTTTCCAAAATTACATGTTTAGTCCCTGAAAATCCAAAGATGGCAAATATGGTCCTTATATTATTGGAGATTGTCAAAACCAACCCTTGGGCTACATTTTCAGAAGTGACAGTTTTGGTCCCTCAAATTGGCAGATTTACAACTTGGGTCCTTGTGTTTAATCCTTACCAAACGGATCCCATATACTACCCTTGGCCCAATCCAAAGCCCAAACAAAATTTAACCCGCCCTAAATCCAAACCCGTTGACCCCATCCAACCCAGTCAAACATATACACCCTTGTTCCCTCCTTTTTTTTTCTTCCTTCCCCACTTGCTTGCCTGCAAAACTCAACAAATCCACCCCCCTCCTCACCATATCACTCTCCTTGTCCCCCCACCTCATCACAACTCCAAGAAACATTAAATGCCTCTTCACCCCTTCACTCAACCCCTCAACTGGCTAACACGTTTTGGCGCCAAAAATCAATCCAACGGCCATAATCACTCCAACTCATCCAATGGTCAAAGAAAATGGTGGGATCAAATCAGAAGCTAGTGGGAAGCTATTTGGTGTATAAAAAGAAGAAAGAGAAGGAAGGAGAAGGGAAAAAAGTAGTGTAATTTATCTTAACATATGTCGTTTTTAAGTTTTTAAGTTTTCCATTGTAAATTTAAGCTTTCAAGCATTCTGTAATCAAATTTCAGTGTACTTTAAACTTATATTCAGTTTCAATTTCAGTATTAAATCTCATTTCAAGTTTTTGCAATTTTTAAGTTCGAATGCTCAAAGTATTTAAATGATGTTATCAGTTGTTGTTTAGGACTTATAAGCTCCTATGAGCCCTTATAGAAGCTTTTCTAAGCTAGTAGAACCTTTAAATTCAGTTTAATTTCAAAACTCAAAAAAATCACAAAAATACAAAAAAATTGGTCAAAAAAATAAAAAGTCAAGAGAAATGATGTTCAAAGATTGAAGCAAGGTGTAATCTGGATTGCTCATTGGTCTAGAGCTTCTTGGGAAGCAATAGGGTGTAATCTCAGTTACTAGTTCTCAGTTTGGTGCATGAACTCATTTTGTAAGAATTTCTCATAAATTTGCAATTTGTAGTATAAGAGTTTAAATATTGATAATTCTAGTTTTATTCTGTCTCATTACAGTTATTATAAGTTAATTAACAGTTTTCTTGGATTAAATACTTGTTTTAGTGATAATAGCTTCAAAACTGTTTCATTAAGTAGTGTTTGGATTGTGCTTATAAACTGTGCTAGAGCCTTACTGTGTTGTAACTTGTTATTGTTCTAAGTCATTTTGGTTTTTACTAGCTCAGTCACACCATAAAACTCTGTCCTTGTTCATTAAAAAATCAAATTCCTCTTGATTTCATCCTTGATAGTTCACTGTTAAGAGTTTGAAATGCAAATCCTGTCACATTAGCTTAAAACTTGATAGTGTAGCTTAATATCACCTTAATATAGCTTAATATAACATATTCAAGCATCTAGGATCATTCAAATCTCATTAAAGTCAAACTGTATGTGTTATTAGAAAGTCAAAATTTTCATATACCCGTTTTTGAATAAAATTTAGAATTTTACTGTGTGTTCATTATTAAGAGTTAGCTTAAGTACTTTTGGGAAATTAATATTTAGTTGCTCAACAAAAATAGAAAAATACTAGTTTAGTTTTAATCAGCTTACAGAGTGCTTATTTTTTAGCTTCTTTTGACTACCCCTTTTCTGAAAATGCCCTGTGCAAACAGTTAGATTAGAGCTTATTTTGGTTTGTTTAATGCTTATTTTTTAGTGATTGTGCTTATTCAGTTGTTGTATCTAGCTTATTAGTAGTTTCCTAGCTTATTCCATTTTACATTTTGCTTATTTAATAGCTTACTAGCCATTTAGCTTAATAACTTGTGCTTATTTTTTTTTTCTTCTTGCCACTGTTGGAAACTTAAGCTCAAACTGAGCTTATTGGTCATTTTCATAAAAAGTTCTAGTTATAGAAAGTGCTTATTTTCTTGTGTTTAACAAGTTTGTAAAAGAAAATTCGAAAAAAAAAATAAAAAGGCAAAAAGGGGCTGCTGAGATTCGAACTCAGTACCTCCTGCTGCACAAGTCCACGCTCCAACACACAACACCAAACCCAACTCGCCCTTGGGTCTTTATTGGTTTTAACTTGCAAAATTAATCCCTTAAGGACTCTTTGGCAGTTTTAACCATAAGCCCATTTTAGCTTATTTAGTGCTTATTTTCTAAAGCAACCTCCAAGTTTTTTATTTTTCTTAAGACCAGCATTGTTTAAAGTATTTTTTGTGATTTTTTCAGATTTTTCTCAAAATGTTTAGTATTTTTAATTAATTAATTAGTGTAAAATAGTATTTAATTCGTAATAAATAATTTAAGAGTCGAAAAAATACCCGGCTTTTTCCTAAAATTTTCTTTTGTCATATAGTACGTAATAAAATTGTTTTTACACTCGTAGGCCTTTTATTTCATAAATTTTACGTTTTATCTTGCGCTCCAGCGTAATTTTCGTATATAACGTACGTTTTCATTTTAGGCCACGTCTTTAGATATTTTAAGTTTACGTTTTAAATAAAATAGTTTATTTAAGTTATTTTATTTTAGAAAAATCAAAAACATCATTGTAAAAATAGTGATAGCATTTATTTAATATATTTTATCTTTTTAATTTTCTTAATTTGTATTTAAGTCGCTTTATTTTATAAACCTTTATCAGTAGTGTAATATTCAATCCTAATCCTTTCTGATCACTATCATTAGTGATCATTCTATCGTCTGATCTAGTGTTTGCACACCATTGAGTCTCCGTGGGACTAAACGACCCGGGAATTCACTATATTCTCCAGGACTTCATTGTATTTGTGTCTGAACTGTTTTAAGCCTGTTACGGCTGGTCATTCACAAGTGGCCAGTTTGTGTGATTAGACTTGACGGTTCGGACCAGATCAATAAGCGCATTATATTCATCAAACATAGCATTTCGCCAATTTGGATCATCAAGAGCATCCTTATACGACCTAGGTGACGGAGAAACAGTGGACACATGACCAGCATACTTAGGATTAGGACGAGAAGTCCCGACACGAGAACGTGTGACCATGGGATGAATAGATACAACAGGTGGTGGCGTTGGTGGGTCAGGGACAGGTGCGTTAGGGACAGGTGGCGTTGGTGTTGGTGTAGGTGGGGCAGGGGAGGTAGGTATGTTGACTGGTTCATGAGGTGTAGATAAATCAACTGGGGGTATAGGAATCGGGTTTAAAGGAGGACCAATTGGGGTGGTGTTGATAATGGTTGAAATGAGATTGGAAGAATCTTCCAAAAAATCATAGGAGGGGGTGGGTTTGGACGGATGGGTTTGAAACGGAAAAGCCGTTTCATCAAAGGTAACATGACGAGAGATAATAATTTTGTTGTTATTTAAATCAAGACGACGATAGCCAAAATGATTGGCAGCATGTCCCAAAAATATGGCAGGTATAGCGCGAGGTCCTAATTTATGGTTGGTATCAATATGTGGGTAACAAAGGCATCCAAAAACACGAAGGACACTATAATCAGGTGTAGCACCAAAAAGGCGGGTAAAGGGTATGTCATTGTTAATGGCACGAGAAGGTAGGATATTCAATAAATAAACAGCCATATTAAGAGCTTTAGTCCAATAGTTGGGTGGTAAATGTGCTTGAAACAATAAAGTACGAATAAGGTTATTGATGGTACGAATCATGCGTTCAGATTTTCCATTTTATTGAGAGGTGCGGGGGCAAGAAAATCTAAATTGGATGCCATGGGTTGAAAATAATTTATAAAAGGTAGTATTATCAAACTCACCACCATTATCACATTGAAACGACTTAATTTCACACTTAAACTGAGTACGAACATAACTACGAAACAACTAAAATTTAGACAAAACATCTGATTTATTCATTAATGGATAAACCCACACATACTGAGAATAATGATCAAGAAACAAAACATAATACTTGAAATCAGAAAGACTCAGAATTGGGGAGGTGCACAAATCCGAGTGAACAATGTCAAAACAAGAAGTAACAGAACTAGACGAACTAACAAACGGAAGCTTCACGTGTTTACCAAGCTGACAATCATGGCAAAGAACGGGAAGCTTCTCTTTATTACAAGAAATAGAATCACTAGACACTGTATAGAATCATTAAGATGAGAGCTCGCACCTGTATCCATATTCCAATTTCCAGCAGACGGTTCCTGAAGAGTGTTAGTAGCAAAAGCATGTGGCAAAATGGTAGCTTGACCCGAACCTTGTGAACCGGATGCCAAAAGTTGACTTGGAAGAAAAACCCCTTGCTGTTAAACCGGCATCTGCTGTGGAACCCCTGGTACAAACTGCCCTAGCTGAACCGAACCGTTTGAACCAGGAAAAGACCCCTCGAAGTGAACCCCAGGCTGTTGTTACCCGCTGAGGTGACCTGGTGCAAGAGTAAACCCCGGTGGCAAAAAATGAGCCCCCTGTTGTGGAACCGCCGAAGGAGATAGTCCATAGGATGACAGGCCAAATGTGTTGGACCCCCAAGGTGACATGTGGGCCGGCTGTGGATGCATAAACTGGGCCGGCGTATATTGGGCTTGTGGAGGCATGTGAGCCGTGGCATGATACGCAACAGGAGCCATGGCAGAAGTAGTATTTTGTGAATTAGTAAAACCCAATTTAGCCAATAATTTTTGCAAGGTATCTATATCCACAGAACCGGAACTGCGAGGAAGTAATGTAGACTTACCATGAACGCCATTGTGAAGATACCGACACGCCTCACCAAAACGACAATGACCTTTAGCAAGCAAAAAACAAGGTTTGTTAACTTTTCCAACGGATTAGACGGACGCCTAGGAGTATTATTTGCCAATAAAACCATAGGAGAAGCGGAGGTAGCATCCACAAGCGAGTCTTGAACTTTAGACTTCATGCACATATCTTGCGTGGTCAACAAAGAACGAACCGTCTTGAGATCGGGAAAGGGTTCCCGACTAGCAATAACGGTTGAAATCACATCATACGTGTTGGGTAAGCCTTCAAGTGCAAACGTAACAATGTCATCATTACTAAGAGGAGAACCAAGACCATTCAAAACCAAAGCAATTGATTCAATTTTCTGAAAGTACGCATCAATTGTTAAATCCCCAAGCTTTAGATTACGTAACTCCGCCTTCAAAGCCATAGCGCGAGGGCGTTTATTGTCTTGAAAAATTCCCTCGAGACACCCACGCCTCTTTAGCAGATTTAGGATTAAGAGTAACCAACCGTTTTTGAAAATTCGAGGCAAGTGTAGAGAAGATCCAAGACCTAATGATGAAGTCAACCTTGAGCCATTCCGCATCCTTAGTCGGGGGTGGAGGAGGTGTAGTAGATGAGGACGCGGGTGGATCAACGAGATGATCCAAGATGCCATATCCATGACAAAGTTGAGAAAAATAATATACCCATGATGAGTAATTCATCTCATCAACATCAAGCTTAATCGGAACAAAAGTACTCAAGTGATTCATTGCCATAAGTTTATCCGATAACGTGAGGACATGTGAGAGGGTAGTGGGAAACTGTGTACACTTTTAATTAATAAAATCAGATTAGAATAACAGTAGATAAATTAACAGAAACAAAACAGTAAATAAACGCAGACAGAATGGGTAGAAGCAGAAGACAGACTCTATAATAATAAGTAAAACGAAAGCAGTAATGCACGAGGCTCGTATTGAATACGATTCCCTTAAAACAGATTCGTCGTCTGTTTCCCAGGGTACAACGTACGCAGCTTTTGCACAGCCGGACCTGACTCACTTGCCTGAAAATTCACCGAAGCTCTGAGTGTTTCTGATCGAAGAAAAGGCTGGAACAATTCAGTAATAGAGTTACGTTTTTACTGTATATTCAACTGAATGAGCAAACGTTTATTATATAGCGAATACCTAACTTGGTCTCCAAGATAAATATCACCTCAAAATAAAAAGATTCATCAAATCTGTTATTTGTATAAACATGATTTGATATCTTTTATTTATATAAACTGATTCTGTATAACTTGTTCTGAAAGTTTAAATCAGTTCTAAAATAAACGAATTACAAAATCTGGAAAAAAATCTGCAGCAAAAAGATTCGCACGCATGCGAGGTTTCGGAGCTGCATTCGTGTCCGCATGAGTTCAGAAGCTTCGAACCCATTTTGGCCCAGAAATCCTGAAATCTGCACCCCCCCTGCGCGCGCGCACGTAGGTGTTGGAGTAAAACCAACAAATCAATTTGAAGGTTCATATCAAGATTTCTATATAAACAAGGTTTTACTTCTTGTTTTGGGCGATGTGGGATACTCCCACTTTTCCATATTTTGTGTTTCACGTGCCTCACTTTGAGACACGATATCTCATTCATATTAACTCCATTTTGGACATACTTTAGTTCGTTGCGAAGCTCTCGTCGAGGAGAACGCAAAGCTATCAAGAAATATAAATATATATAACATATACATATATTAAATAGTGTCCAAACTTTGCAAAAACTCATTTTGCAAAACTACTTTTCCAACAATCCCCCACATGAATGGAAATCGGTCGAAAACACACGAAAGTTTTGGTAAAATTTCTGCGGTTAAGTCTTGCATAGGATAGGTAGGTGTAACCCTTTGAACCTTCCCTTGTGAGATGCACTTAGTCTCCTAGATCTGAGTAGACGCGATGTCCTTGAACTCATTATCCATTTACGTAGATGACATTACACTTCACACAAGACTCTCCCTGACATTGTCAAGTCCTCATAGTCGTGTTCGTTATGGTCATGAACACTAGCCTGGTTCTGCAAGAGCTCTTAGGAATTGCGCCCCCACATTTCCCTTCGAAGCGACCCCACTTCTCTCTCACATAGGTGATTTCATCTTGAATCATTAAAATCATATGTTTTGTGATTTCATCTTGAATCATTATGCTTTATGATTTCATCCTGAATCATTAAAGCCATATGTTTAACCTCTCAACAAGTCACATTTGTTATAGGAATGGACTAGGAAAGTTACAATATTTAGTAACTCCCCCACATTGACGTGACTTCCCCCACATTTCTATGATTAGGTTGTCCTATTGAACCCAGATCTTGGGATCTCCAGTCAACTGGGTTAGGTTTTCCTTCATAGAAACTCATTCCTTCAAGGGCTTTAGTCCCATTCCTCTAGACGACTTACTTACTAACTCTCTGCTTAAGCCTTTCGTAAGCGGATCCGCGATGTTATCCTTTGACTTCACATAGTCAATTGAGATAACTCCTGTTGAGAGTAGTTGTCGTATTGAATTATGTCGACGACGGATATGTCTGGACTTTCCATTATACATTATGCTATGAGCTCTGCCAATTGCCGATTGACTATCACAATGTATACTAATGGCCGTTACCGGTTTAGGCCACCTTGGTATGTCCTCTACGAATTGACGTAGCCATTCCGCCTCTTGTCCGCATTTATCTAACGCGATAAATTCTGATTCCATCGTGGACTTAGCTATAACAGTTTGCTTGGAAGACTTCCAAGATATAGCCGCTCCTCCTAGTGTAAACACATATCCACTAGTCGATCTAGAATCCTTTATGTCAGATATCCAATTTGCATCACTGTATCCCTCGATAACAGCTGGATATCGATCATAATGCAGTCCATAATCGCGACTGTATCTCAAATAGTGAAGTACCCTAGTCATAGCTGCCCAATGTGCATAGCTTGGGTTACTAGTATACCTACTTAGCCTGCTAACAGCATATGCTAAGTCAGGTCGGGTACCTGTCATTAAGTACATTAACATGCCAATAATTCTTGAATACTCTAATTGGGCAACACCTAAGCCTCTATTTTTAGATAGATGCTTACTGGTGTCAATTGGAGTTCTAGCTAGGCCGGAATCCCCCGCATTATGAGTATTAAGAATTTTGTCCACATAATGTGCTTGACTTAACACAAGTCCATTATGAGTTCGTATGATCTTTATTCCAAGGATCACATCAGCCAAACCCATATCCTTCATGTCAAACTTTGATTTCAACATGTCTTTAGTAGATTTGATCATCTTGTCGTTACTGCCAACGATAAGCATATCATCAACATATAAACACAAGATTACATATCCACTATTTGTGTCTTTGACATAAACACATTTGTCGCATTCATTAATTTTGAATCCACTCTCTAGCATGGCGTGGTCAAATTTTTGATGCCATTGTTTGGGAGCTTGCTTTAAGCCATATAATGACTTAACAAGCCTACAAACTTTGTTCTCTTGTCCAGGAGCTATGAAACCCTCAGGTTGATTCATGTAGATTTCTTCTTCTAAATCTCCGTTTAGAAATGCCGTTTTCACATCCATTTGGTGAACTTCCAAATTTCTTAAAGCGGCAATAGCAAGTATCATCCTAATCGATGTTATTCGCGTAACAGGCGAATATGTATCAAAGTAATCAAGACCTTCTCGTTGTCTAAATCTTTTGATTACTAATCTTGCTTTGTACTTGTCAATGGTGCCATCGGCTTTCATCTTCTTCTTGAAGATCCATTTATAGCCTAGTGGTTTACAACCAGGAGGTAAATCCACGAGCTCCCAGGTATGGTTTTGTAAAATAGAATATATTTCACTTTTAATGGCTTCTTTCCATTGAGGCCCTTCTGAGGAAGTAACCGCTTCTCGGTATGAAGTAGGTTCGTTTTCAACCATAAAAGAAACAAAATCGGGTCCAAACGATTTCTCGGTTCTTGCCCTTTTGCTTCTTCTAGGTTCAACTTCTTCTTCCTCAGTTTGATCTTGTCTCTCATCCTGGAGATCATTATCATCTCGTTGTCTCTTATCTTGGACAACTTCTTCATCTATTCTAGATGAACTTCCAGTTTCCTTCGTTAAACAAGGAAAAATATTTTCAAAGAATGAAGCATTCCTTGATTCCATTAAAGTACCCTTTTGTATATCCGGATTTTTCGAATCATGTACTATGAAGCGATAAGCACTGCTATTCTTAGCATATCCGATGAATATACAATCCACAGATTTAGGTCCAATCTTTTGGGCCTTGGGAGTCGGTATAGCTACCTTTGCTAGACACCCCCACACTCGTAAGTACTGATATGATGGCTTTCTTCCCATCCATAATTCATAAGGGGTCTCTTCTTTTTCCTTACGAGGTATCTTATTTAAAAGATAAGTAGCCGTTAAAATGGCTTCCCCCCACATGTCCTGGCTTAGACCAGAACTTAGCAACATGGCATTAACCATTTCTTTCAAGGTACGGTTCTTCCTTTCGGCAATACCGTTCTGCTGAGGTGAATAGGGAGCAGTGAACTCGTGTCTAATTCCATGTTTTGCACATAGGTCAGCGAATGGAGACACATATTCACCTCCTCTATCACTTCGGACCACCTTGATTTTCTTACTAAGTTGATTCTCAACTTCGTTTTTGTATAGAACAAACTTGTCTATAGCTTCATCTTTACTTTTCAGTAAGTAAACGTAGCAATACTTTGTACAATCATCAATAAACGTGATAAAGTACTTATTGCCACCTTTTGTAGGTAGTGATTTCAAATCACATATGTCAGTGTGTATCATATCAAGTGGTTCGGTTTTTCGTTCAACCGATTTGAAAGATGCTCTTGTAAGTTTGGCTTCAACACAAGTTTCACATTTATATTTTGAGTCAATATGGAAATTAGGTATGCAATTAAATTTAATCAAACGACGCATCGAATTAAAATTTACATGTCCAAGACGGCCATGCCACATATTAGAAGACTCAATCAAGTAAGCAGAAGAATTCATTTTATTGATATCATTCTTAACAACCATTACATTGAGCTTAAACATACCATTCAGGGCATATCCCCTACCAACATAAACTTGATTCTTAGAAAGAACAAACTTATCAGACTCAAAAACAAGACGAAAACCAAACTTGTTCAACAGCCAACCAGACACAAGATTCTTGCGAATCTCTGGAACATACAAGACATTAGTCAACTTGAGCTCTTTCTCGGATGTCATCTTCAAGATTACATCTCCTTCGCCCTTGATTTCAGCAGTTGCAGAGTTGCCCATGTACAGCTTCTCTCCACTATCAACCGCTCTGAAAGAGTGAAACATACTCTTATCAGCACACACATGACGGGTAGCCCCAGTATCCACCCACCATTCCCTGTTGTTGGAACCTACCAGGTTAACTTCAGAGATCATGGCAATGACATCAGACACCATAGCAATCATGTCCACATCTTCATTCACCATATTAGCCTCGCGTGGAGTCACCCGCTTCGGCATCTTACAATTAGCAGCACGGTGACCTGGCTGGTCACAGTTGAAACACACCCCTTAGAACTTCTGTTTCACAATTGCAGCTTTAGGAGCAAGGTACTCAGACTTCCCTTTGCCCTTTTTGTCATTCTTTCCTTTTCCTTTGCCTTTAGCTTTGACATTGGACTTTGAAGATGACGAAACATGCTCAACCATATTTGCCTTTGCAGAATCAGGCGTATACGTGTTTTTCTGAGCCAGCTTGTTGTCCTCTTCAATACGAAGACGAACAACCAAGTCTTAAACACTCATCTCCTTTCGCTTATGCTTCAGGTAGTTCTTGAATTCTACCCAGCTTGGAGGTAACTTTTCAATAATAGCAGCAACTTGAAAAGTTTCACCCAAAGTCATTCCCTCAGCATGAATGTCGTGTAGCAGAACCTGCAGATCTTGAACCTGACTTATCACATTCTTTGAATCAACCATCTTGTAATCCAAAAAACGAGCTACCACGAACTTCTTTGTACCAGCATCCTCAGTTTTGTACTTGCGTTCCAATGACTCCCATAATTCTTTGGCAGTCTTGGTCTTGCAGTACACGTTGTACAAAGAATCAACCAAACCATTCAGAACATAATTGTGACACAAAAAATCTGAATGTTTCCATGCTTCCAAGGCTTGAACAGCCTGTTGATTAGAGGATTGACCTTCTGCAGGAGGTTCCACGTTAGGTGGGTTTTCTTATAAGAACCGCGCAAGGTTCAAAGTAGTCAGATAGAAAAACATCTTCTGTTGCCACCTCTTGAAATTCTGCCCATTGAATTTCTCTGGTTTCTCAGCATGATTAACAACCGTGTTGGTAACTGGCGCACCAGGTACGTTCACAGTAGTAGTCACAGGAGGGGTAGTAGTGTTTGTCATCCTGAAAGATCAAACACAAACAGTTAAACAAACTGTTTTAAATGGTATCTACTTGTACCAGATCTGATTCAACAAAACTCTAGCTTGGTTTTGATGGATCGAATAAATCAGTTTAATAGAAACTCTATCTTGGTTTCGTTAAAACTGATAATAAAACTGCTTAAAAAAACGTTATAGATCTGTTAGACCAAATATGTATGTTAAAACTGTTTAATTGAAACTGATTTCCAAAGAAACTCAACAAGGTTTCGACAGAAAACAGTTTATAAAAACCTGTTAATTTTTAATCCGATTTTTAACAAAGTGATATAAATTCGGTTAAACCGAATCTGTTTTAAGACTGTGGGAAACTGTGTACACTTTTAATTAATAAAATCAGATTAGAATAACAGTAGATAAATTAACAGAAACAAAACAGTAAATAAACGCAGACAGAATGGGTAGAAGCAGAAGACAGACTCTATAATAATAAGTAAAACGAAAGCAGTAATGCACGAGGCTCGTATTGAATACGATTCCCTTAAAACAGATTCGTCGTCTGTTTCCCAGGGTACAACGTACGCAGCTGTTGCACAGCCGGACCTGACTCACTTGCCTGAAAATTCACCGAAGCTCTGAGTGTTTCTGATCGAAGAAAAGGCTGGAACAATTCAGTAATAGAGTTACGTTTTTACTGTATATTCAACTGAATGAGCAAACGTTTATTATATAGCGAATACCTAACTTGGTCTCCAAGATAAATATCACCTCAAAATAAAAAGATTCATCAAATCTGTTATTTGTATAAACATGATTTGATATCTTTTATTTATATAAACTGATTCTGTATAACTTGTTCCGAAAGTTTAAATCAGTTCTAAAATAAACGAATTACAAAATCTGGAAACGAAATCTGCAGCAAAAAGATTTGCACGCATGCGAGGTTTCGGAGCTGCATTCGTGTCCGCATGAGTTCAGAAGCTTCGAACCCATTTTGGCCCAGAAATCCTGAAATCTGCACCCCCCCTGCGCGCGCGCACGTAGGTGTTGGAGTAAAACCAACAAATCAATTTGAAGGTTCATATCAAGATTTCTATATAAACAAGGTTTTACTTCTTGTTTTGGGCGATGTGGGATACTCCCACTTTTCCATATTTTGTGTTTCACGTGCCTCACTTTGAGACACGATATCTCATTCATATTAACTCCATTTTGGACATACTTTAGCTCGTTGCGAAGCTCTCGTCGAGGAGAACGCAAAGCTATCAAGAAATATAAATATATATAACATATACATATATTAAATAGTGTCCAAACTTTGCAAAAACTCATTTTGCAAAACTACTTTTCCAACAGTTGCATCCGTAGTCATTGTAGTGAGCGTTTAGGGTTTAGTAAATCGTCCTTGGTTAACAAACTGGTCAACAAAAAAACTTTGATAACAAAGCGTAACAATTCTATCTATCGAATGATAACAATTCTATCTATCAAATAAAATACTAATGATAACAAACTGCGAATTAAATACTGAAGTCTAAAGTGGTCGAATAAAATACTAATGAATATGATAAAGTGAGGACAGGTGCGAATAAAATACTAATGATAAAGTGGTCGAAGTAGTCGACAAGTGAATGATAACAAAACAGGTTGTTTAGATAACAAAGTGGGTTAATGAATCTAATAAAATATTGGTCGAATACTCGAATACAAAACAGGTTGTTTAGAGTTTTAGTAATCAAAACGGGTGTAAAATTTTGTTTGGAAAAAGTAAAACCTCACTTTTTAGTTTTGTTTGGAAAAAGTAAAATTTTGATCTAGCATCATTTAACTAAGTAGACTTTTAAACCGCACTTTAGTGTACAAATTTAGTTTAGTTAATGAAAATTTTGACTAATTTATTTTGAACCAAATCCGTTTACCATGATATGTAACCTGTCCGCATAATTATTTTTATCTAAGTGTGTAGCAATTTTCTTCTCGGTACTCATACACGGGAAGCGGAATATTTTTTGCTATGCTCGATCAAAATTCCTTGATCCGCCTCCGAATATCATTTTATTTATTTATTTATTTTTTAATTGATCAAGGATATCTTTATAGAGCAATGATAGGTTACATGACTAAATTTGTAACTAATCAACTAAAATATTAACACATGTCATCGTCGTATAAATAGTCTTTTATCAACACTAGACGAGTATCCGCGCTTAGCGACAACGGTGTTTAGTTTTTTTGCAAAATTCCGATGACCCATAAGTTTCTTTCTAGAAAATGTTTTGTAGCTTTAGAGAATCATTTTCGAATAACTATAATTTTGATGTGTGGTTGCATAGCAGCAGAAATATACAGTTTTCAAAAAAATTATGTGGAGTCGATCTAAGTGTGGGAGTATATTTTCTAATAGGAATGTTTTAAGTTATTAAGATTATAGTAATAACGAGCGGTAATCCCGCGCGTTGCTGCGGAAGTGTTGTGACCCCGTTATATTTTTATGTCATTTAAAGTTTAATTATGGTACATCGTTAGTCCTTGAAGGACCTAGTTTGCAAAGACAATTAAACCTTAGGGACTATTTTCGTTAAGTGGCTATACATAGTAATTAATGCTACAAATGACTTAGTTTGCAAATGACACTTAAACCTTAAGGACTATATTTGCCAAATTGCTATAGATAGTAATTAATGGTAGAAACTTACAAAGGACTTAGTTTGCAACGATAACTAAACTTTAAGGACTATTTTTGCCATTTTGATATACATAGCAATTAATGTTAGGGAAGTTACTGTAGCAGCAACTTTCCTCCCCATGTTTAGTATATATATAGAATAGATTCAAGCAATACAATAAGCAATGGTATTATGTAGTTGACATTATTATATTGTAGTTTAGAGGTATAGCCAACATGTGTACTGCCTTTTCTTGCTTTGTCGGTAATTTAGACAGTGATAACTATTTTTTTTACATGTGTAGCATTTATCATTTGGTGTGTGGCTTTTAAACTTGTAACCTTACAAATTATCACCATAATAAGATTATTTTGTACTATCAATTTGCATAGATATTTAAGCATTGTTCAAAGCTATTTGTTTAGCGTACAAATAATTATCGCTAAAGAAAACAATATTACTTTTTTTTTTTAATAAACTTACATAATATTATTGATATAATGGACAAAAGGCTATACAATATATATTAATTTTAAAAAGACGATTCGTATATGCTAGTCCCTTAAGTGGTGCAAGACCAACATTTTTCAAAATAACATTATAAAAATGACAAAGTACATGTGTCAGAGCAAAATAAACAACAAAAAACTACAATTACTTGGTCTCTCATTTTTTCAAATTTGAACGGGTTCCACAACCACTTCATTATTTCTCATATAATTTTGTCAAATTTGAAACCCGGTTCGACCCGGGTGGTTTATCCTTTTGAACCATTCCGGTCAAAAAACAAGTCGATTTAAACCAAGTCAACCCGACAGGTTGGGTCGAAAACAGGTCAAATTAAATCGGGTTAACCCGCAGGTTTTGAAGCATCCCGGGTAAACCCGGTTTTCTATGTGTATTTCCTTCTGAAATATATGTCTTCAACATTTCCTCATTTAGTTTCAACTTTTCACTTTTTACTTTTTGGTTTTTTCTTTATATATAGTATATAGCAGGGTACCCGCGCGTTTCGACGGGTCATCTCTGGTTCATTTTCGGATGGCTTTAATTGGTTAGCCGAACCGATGGCGACACCGGTTCCTGGTTGAACACGTTGGTCCGGTTTGGTCCGGTTTTCAAAAGTATATGTACCATCAACTTGTTAGCTTGTAAATTGTACGTTAGGATGTTTTAAAAATAACATTAATTAGTGTGTTTAATTATTCTATATTTTGGATTATGTTGGAGCTTCTTTAAATTGTACGTTATAAATTTTTTATTATACTTTTCAGTAAGGGGTGTTTTAATTGGTTGTTTTTAATTTGGTAGATATTCTTTTAATTGGTTGTACAATGTGAATAAATTATTGTACTTTTAAGCAATATGGTTTTTAATAAAAATATTAATTACACTATGCATCTCTCTCTCCATTGACCAATTTAAAATTTTCAACTTTCAACTTTGACTCTTTTTCTATTATATATTTATCAACATTAAGATTTGACATATGTTTCAATTCAATAGTTTGTCATATTGTTAGAATGTTAGGCACAAATTTAAGACATAATAATCATGTCTCATATATAATAGTATCACAATCTAAACAGATGTTATTCATGTAATCCTAATCATATTGATACACTGATATTATATTCTCCATGTTAATGAAAGTATGAAACCAATAACATTCAGTCACGTAGATCTATGAAACAACTAGTGCTCTATTAATGAATGAAAGCATTGTTAAGTTATTATCATGGTTCTTTAACTTATTCTACCGATTTATGTTGATAAGATTATTAATATGTCTTTTTATATTATTATTAGATTAATATTCATATGATTATTGATTTTTTATTAATCAATGAGTTAGGAATGATTATCATTATTCAATCAGGTGTGTATTCATCTAATTCGATCCCGTAAGAGTGCATTTAGATGAATGAAATGGTTGATAAATTGATATGAATCAAGGTTATAAATAGCGTGTGGTGTGGCGTGGCGGCATGACCAAGTCTTACGTCCTTGCGGTTAAAGCGAAGCTTTTACGTTTAGAAGGCGTGACATAAGGTGACACAAAGTATGAAAATATTTATATATTTATATCATAATTCGTATATATCGAGTTTACAAAAGCATGTGTAATAAGGCGGCGTGGCGGCATGACCAAGACTCACGCCTTTGCGAAATTTTTGCGAGCCTTGTAGAACCGTGGTATGAATATATATGCAAATAATTATTACTCCATTCGTCTCAAAATAAATATCGTGTTTTGATTTTTTGAAATCTTGTTATTTTAACTTTGACTTTAACTATTTTTTTTTTAATTTTATATAAACTTGATCTAAAATATATGAATGAATTGAGTTTTATACATTTTTTTATTCGTATAATTTTCATTAAGTATTATCCAACTTATATAAAGCACAAGTGTGATTACTATTTTTAAAAGAAAAAAAAATCAAAAAATCGAAAAAAAACGACATGTGACCTTTTCGCTCAAAATAAAAAGCTGTAAAATATTGTGAAAAGATTTTCGGATGAAACAGTCAGCCGAATGGTTGAAGCTATTTAAAACAATCCCTTTTGAAATTATTATATATACTAAAAAGCATCTGGTGGTACTGTAGCAACATTACACACGAAAATTTCATGATAGCCTCATTTTAGCCCCTGAGGTTATTGGTCATTGCAAAGTTAGTCCTTAACGGTTGTTATCTAACAACCATGACGTAAATTTGTAACGTAACAGTAGCTTCAGGGGCTGTTTCTGTGCAGATATTAAACAGAAACAGCCCCTAAGGTTAACTTTTATTTTCACCGTTAGTCCCTAAGGACTAACGTTTCAACAACCCTTCAATTTCAGGGACTGAAAAGGAAAATACTATTGCTACAGTACAAAACAGTGATAAACAGTTGCTGCTACAGTAAAACATAGTGGGAAATAGTGCGTGCACTGTTCATAAGCAATTTACGCTTTTAGTCCCTCAAGTTAGCTTCAAATCGTACCGTTAGTCCCTCGTTATTGACCTTTTGCAAATTTCGTCCTTGATAACAAAAAAAATTACAATATTTTTTTTTCGACTTATATTAAACACAATATCCCCGCAGCAACGCGCGGGTGCCCCCGCTCGTCAACTCTAAAAACAAAAATCCCTAAAAATAAGGAAAGTTAATTACTTTTTGATTCAAGATCCGAATGATTTTCAATAGCACATATCTCTCTTTATATTATACATCACCTTACATGGAAAACATAATTTGAAGATACCAATCAAATGATTAATTTGGGTGGAGAAATTAATAAAATTCATAACCTACTACATGCTACTCGGTTATTGAATATTACCATTATCAAATGAATGATACAAGTATGTTTACTTTTACAGATGTTATAATTCAAACCCTAATATCAAAAAGTTCAACATTTTCTTGATTTTTGTTTGATGAAATTACAAAACCTAATTTCAATTACATTGGCATGAAATCGATAATGTTTTTGACCTGATAATTCATAAATTAAATTTTAATCTTCGGTATAATTGATCATTTAAAAATTAAATCAACTAAAAAAAGATGATAAAAATAAATTTTCTGAGTGTTGAATGTTTGTAATTAATTTTGAAGTCAGTGTTTTAAGTTTGATATGGACTGATTGTAAGAAAGTTGGTGTCTTTTAAAAATAGTTAGTGTGTTTGCACACAATGTGTTCAATGAAATGCTTTGATTAACAAACTGTGAAATGCATTCACAATTGATCATTGATTATAGCCACAATAGCAAAGTGTTTTCGTGAATGAGTAAATAAAACCAAATATTTAATCATCTTCCATTATTGTTCACTAACCAATTTATATATATGATGCAACATTGTTGGTGATGAAGGTGTTTTTGCTGCAATATTTAGGTGATAACAATTTCAAGTCATGATATATCATGATAAAAAAGGTATTATTCAGGTGATGAAGGTGGACTTGCTCCTAATATTCAGGTAATCTTTTGCCGAGTTGCATATAGATGAGTGAATGGTTAATACCATTATAACACAAGGTCTTGGAGTTTGCCAAACTTATATGATGTAATTACAACATCGTTTCTAAATAATGATGTTTTTCTTGTTTGTGTATCAACATATACATATCTATGTCCACTTGTTTTCTACTGGAGAAACAGCTGGCGTTGAAGGACCCTATGGTATTCGAAAGCTTATGTGGGAAATTTGCACTTCAACATGACTGAACTACAACTTAAGCAAGTAAACTATTGTTGGAGTTATATAACATGTCACCCATAAATATAACACATAAACATCAAAGAACTCATGCGGAAGACTTAAACATATAATTGCAATTAATTAACCGAATATAAATAGTATGCGTACCTTTTAGCAACTCCAAGCAAAACACGAATCAAATCAAGTAAAACCCTAAATTAGGGTTTAAGAGTTTCAACTAGAAACCCTAGTTGAACCAATCCAAGAAACAAAAACAAGTGTGTTTGTCCCACGTTCTTGTACACACGTATTATAACTTGATGTGAATGCTAGTTTTAGAATCACAACCACAAACCAAACACTTTGTTATGTGATTAATCAAAACCGAATCCCTAACGGTTTAGGGTGGATCGGCCGAATAAACACACAAGAGGGAGAGAGAAAGAGATAACAAATTAGGATTGCAATGTGACTCAAGGATTACCTAAGAATAAATGATATGCATTGTACTTATAGGTAAGTCACTTGGAGTCCAAGTTTGCATAGGACACCCCTTAGGGTTCCTTAAACGGATCGGCACCCTTAAGGATAAGGGTTCTGGATCCTTCTCTTCGTCTAATTTCACATTAGTCCTTCTCTTTAATATTTAACGGCCGTTTGTCACTTTCGTTAAGTATTTAACGTTCGTTTAATCGTTATTGTGAAATAAATAATTAACTATACATTTACATTAATTATTTTAAACATCAAGTCTCATACGTAAAGTGTGCAATCCCGTGGTCTTGAGTTCGAATCTGGCCATACACGTATTAAATTTGTCCATAAACCTAACATCTCCCACTTGGACAGATCTTAATCGTGTAATGACATTGGTTAGCGTCTGGTATATGTGAAAACATATACCTTTTCTTTATCAAAACTGACCCAAATAAACCGGAAACAAGCCGTTAATGCCTAATAATTGTGTGTTTCTTGAGTTTATGCATGTGCAGGTACGGATATCAGAAAACAGACAAAAGAAAGACAAAACAGAAGAAAACCGGGCACGAGAATGAGAAGTGTGCAAAAGCATAGCCGGGAAATCAGTTTTATGGATCTTGAATGCTCAAAAGATAAATTTTAAGGAGTCATGGATCATGTTTGGGGAATTTACACAACAAACCCTCACCTTTATCTAATTTACACAAATGACCCTCAACTTTCCCATAATTACACAAAACACCCCTCATTCACTCAATTTACCATTTTTACCCCTCACTTACCCATAATTACCAAATATACCCTAATACCCCTCATTGTACCAATTTTCCATTTACACCCCAATATTTCCTAAATTACACAATTAGTCCTTGAAATTTCCAAAACTACATGAATGGTCCTTAGTTTTATAACCGGATTCTATAACTGATCCAAGTCCAATATTACCAAATCTAAACTACCCTTTCCTACTAGCCCAGCCCAACACCCTTAATATATTACATGGTCTACCACACCCATACCCAGTCCACTTTACCTATTTAACCCAGTCAAACATGTCAAAACAATAATAAAAATACCCCAGTATGCTTTTACCCACCAAATCCACTAGGCACTATTCATTCATCTTCCCCAAACGAAATACCCATTGTACCCTCACTTAAACCTTCCAAAAGTGCCTCTGACACATGACTGACATTATGTCAGTGCCATGTTGGCAATCCGTGTAATGAAAGAGATGGGGCACATGATCCAACGCATGAGAATCATGCTTAAGGATGAAGCTAATGATGGATGGATGAGATAAGAGATCCATGACCTTCCCAGAAATCCTAATTGAAGCTTGGCTCAGCTATAAAAAACCTTCTTCACAGAAGATCAAATTGTCCAATTTTTTATTGTATTTAGAAAAGTTGTAACCATTTTCATTTCAATGTCAATATACTGTTTAAATTGTCTTTATGCTTAGTGTAATTTCGATTCAAGTTTTGTAATCTCAATCTGTTAAATGCAATTTTAGTTTTCACTTTTTACCTTGTCTTTCATTTTTGTTTAATCATTAATAAGCTTTTATTACTGTTTATATAAGCTCATTTAAGTTTAATATAGCTTAAGTGAGCTTATTCATGTTTAGTTTGTCTTAATTTCATAGTTTTTCAAAAAGTCAACAAAAGTCAAATTTAAGTCAAATAGTGTTTCTAGCTTTAATCTCAATTTAGTTTTTAATTAAAGTATGTTAGTATAAGTAATAAAGTCATTTCAAGTCATTTTTTTAGTTGAAAAACATCTGAGTTTTATAAAGGTAGTTTAAAAATTAGATTTGGTGTTCTAAAAGAGGTGTTTGGTTTAAGCTTGATTTTAGTGTCAAACTCAGTTTTTTGGTTAATTGTTCCAATGGAATTGAGTGTTCTCAGTGTTAGAAGTATGATTAGAGTTGTGGAAAACTAGAAGGGGGGGAGGGTTGAATAGTTTTGCCAATTAAAACTTCCTTTTAATCTATTTAGATCGACTTATGTCAATCTATTTGGATGTGTGTGTTGGATGTTGATAAACAAGCATATAAAGATAAGTAATGAAAAGATAAGAGTAAGAAGCACAAAACCACAACACGAGTATTTATAGTGGTTCGGCTACAAGGACACCTTCCTTGCCCTACTCCACTCCCCGAGTCACCTACTCGAGAGTTCGTAAACACTACACCAATCTCCTTATGGCGGAGAAGCCTTCACAACGTCGCCTACCCTTTTTCCGGTGCTAGGCTAACCACCGGGTTCTTTCACTCCAAGGTGAACCACACCTACACAACGTCGCCTACCCTTTATAAGGTACTAGGCTAAGTACCTAGTTCTTTCACTCCAAGGTGAACTACACCTTCACAACGTCGCCTACCCTTTATTAGGTACTAGGCTAAGCACCTAGTTCCATTGAAATGGAGGAACTACTACCACACTACACCAACGACTAATCCCAAAGGAGATCTACTCCTTTACAACATCATCAAGGATATCAATATCCTTGGATCTAATACTAGTCTATCTTGTACATCGAAACACACCATATCGAATGTACATCTAAGGCACCTTTCACTAATGCCTTTGACTAGATCTACAAGACACCTTTCACTAATGCTTCTTTGTCTTCACTTCTAAGCACCTTTCACTAATGCTTCTTTGTCTTGACTTCTAAGGACCTTTCACTAATGCTTCTTGTCTTGACTTCTAAGCACCTACCACAAGTGCTTATCCTATAGACGATAGATACCCTTCACTAATATCTTCGTCTTGACACTTGAGACATCTTTCACTAATGTCTTCAACACTACACTTCTTTGAAGAAAGAAAGAGATCATCAACAAGAGGACTTCAATGGCCTTGATGATGAGGAAGCATGGCAACTCATGGACTTGAGCTTGCTCGACTTCAAAGGTGGTGATCTTGCCTTTAAGAGGAACCTAGAAGATCACACAAAAACAAAACTACAAACATAGATCTCTTGGATCTAAGGTTAGTGAGATTTAACTCAGGGGAGAAAGTGTGTTAGAAAGGGATTGAAAGGGGTTAGAAACAATGAAGAAATGGCTCACTATTTATAGAGGAAAAACCTCTACTGTTCCCCGGATCCCTACCACAAGGGATCCGGCTAGCACAAAGATAGGGATCCGTGGTACGCTCCTCTTTGCCCATGGGTATTTTTGGTTATGGGTCATGGGTCATGGGTTATGGGTTGATCCATGGTTTTCTTTCTAGATACAATGTATCTTAAGGATACAATGAACTTGGTTAAGTGGTATATATAAAACCATGGGTTATGGGTCAAAACCATTTGCTAGTTTTTACCTATTTAGTATATACTTGTTTTTACCCATTTTAGTATATACTTGTTTTTACCCATTTTAGTGTATACTTAGTTAAGTATATGTTATCCCAATATGTAAACACTAGTTGTTATACATACGTATATCTAAAGCATAAAATCACTTGTACTTGTTTTAGTGTTTTATGTGAAAGCGTAAGTGTGTTAGAAAACTATTAGTTCAAACCATTTACGTATTTTATTTGTTTCGTTAAGATGATCTTACTTTTGTTATCGACAAAACATTAGAAGATCGTAAAATATAAATAAACGTTTTTACGGCTTATTTGTATTAACAATCTCCCCCTTTTTGTTGATGACAAAACATAAGATTATTTTAAGGAAAAGCTAAAATTCGTAAGAGTTTGAATTTGTAGTTTTTACTTTCTTCTCCCCCTTTTTGTCGAAAAAAAGAGCTTTGAAAGAAAGCAACACTTTGTTTTTAAGAAAAATGTGTGAAAAATTGAAAAGAAATAAGAAATAAAAATCAAGTAACGGGAAAGGATCTCGTCGTTACTCCCCCTTGACGAGTCCATCCCTAAGTAAGGGCGTCAAAAAAGTAATGCTAATCTAGTTCATTTTCAAATTTTTGTAAAAGATTACGTCTATGTGACGGGTGTGCTCCCCCTAGATGATTGCAATTTTGCAACGGGAAGTCATGAAATATAAATCTAAGATTGCAAGTAATTTTGCAATGTATTGTTTTGACACCAAGCTCCCCTTAGCTTTAGGGTGTCAAATTCTTCATGTGTTAATTGAATAACTACAAAACAAATGTTAGAAAAGAAGTATAATTCACAATTTCCTGCAAATGTGGTCCAAGTTAGTAGGAAAATAGTTTCCTGTCTCACGGATCCCACGGTTCCCTCCTAGTAGGGATCCGTCTAGGCAATTCTGAGGGATCCGTTTGGCTGATAAATAAAATCAGCAAAGGTGATATAACAAGTAATGTTATCACATAAATGAGATATGAATACAAAGTAATCATATGCTCAACAAAATAACACGTAGCATGTAATTCCATTTAATAAAACAAGAGTTATGATATACATGACTCTAAAACTAAGAAAATAGACAATACATGACTAGGAATTTCTAGACCAACTAACGCTTGATGCTAGGACACCGCTAAAATTCTTCTAGCTCAAGTTTTGTTTAGGTTTGATCTCGTCGAAACGTTCGAGGAGATGATAGAACATGAAACGTTGGTCTTCTCGTACTTCATGTATCAAACTTTCAACATGTTGACAATGATAGCAATCTTTGTCATGGCTAGGTAGTGGTGGTGGATGAAATGAAATGGCTTGATGCGAAGGATCAAGTGAAGCGGCTTGTGGAGCTTCAAACGATGAAGGGATTGGTGGAGGTGCATTTGAGAATGCCTCGACCAAGAATGATGGTGGTGGTAAAGAAGTGTCAACTTCCATATGGTCGGGTGGTTGACTTTGATGATTTCTCATAATCCAAATAGGATTATATGATGGAGATGGCGAAAAGGAAGCCGGAGCAAGTGTTGACTCAACAACTTGATTTTGAACCATTATTCCTCCTAATGAGGAGAATGTTGTCGGCGGAAGCGGATGAGACGGCCTAGGAGGCAAGTCCAAGTAAATGAAATAGCTCTAGGAACCAATGGTGATGGTTTAGTGGAGATGATATTGTTTGGCCTAGGAGGTATGGTGGTGTTTGGCATAGGTAGTTTTGTGGGTACTATCCTTTTAGGAATTGGTTTGATTGGATGATGAAGGATTCTATCATTTGTTGGCTTGACCGGAGATGATTCGGTTGAAGAGATTTCGTGTACAACACGAACCTTTTTCATGGGTGGTTCTTTGGTGGATAAGTTACTACTTGGGGTTTTCCTCATGATGAGATGATTTCAAGAGGTTGCATGATATGTGCAAAAACACATATTATTTCTTTATCAAATGAGACCCAAAATAACCAAGAAGGAGCCGTTTATTGCTAATATTTGCGTGTTTCTTGAGTTTTTGTATGTGCAGGTACGGATATGAAAAAAAAAAGACAAAAGAATGCCAAAACCGAAGAAAACCGGGCACGAGAGAGAGAAGAGTGCAAAAGCCGATGCTGGGGATGCTATTTATTGGATTTTGATGCTTAAAAGATCAATTTACGGATTTCTGGATCAAGTTTGGAATTTTTTTCACATTATACCTTCACTTTCCAATAATTACCAAAACACACCCTCACCTTTCATAAGTAACATCTTTGGTCCTTGGATTTACAATTTGTACATCATGGATCCTTGTGAAATTCGGATAAAACAAAAACACCAAATCCATAGTCCAAAAATAAAACTAACACTATCCTTAGCCCATTACACTTTTAACTACAAAAGCCCAACCAACCAATACCCCAACCCGTATTCACCCTTAACCCGTTTCCCCTATATCCAACCCGGTCAATAAAAAACCACCCTCAGTCAAACAAATAGATAAAAACTCTTCACCCAGATACCACCAAACGCGCCAAAAAGAGTTAAACATCCACCAGTTACTGTTTCCCTCTCCTATTCACATTTACCCTGATCCACCCAAAATTACCCCACCTTAAGTATTCTAGAAGAACTCTGACAACGTGTCAGATGGGAATGACACAAGGATCGCCAAGGTGTACAAATGAAGCAATCCTATTGGGTGAAACACATCATCAATTTATCCAATGGCTGTGAAAAGAGATGGTGACACAAAGATGATCCAAAGGCTGTGATTAAGGACCCAGAACCTTCTGAGAATCAACCCAAGCTTCCTCATCAGCTATAAATACCCATTCCTTCACATTGTAGAATTGGTCCATTTTTCAAGTTTTTAGAAAAGTGTTACCAATCTTTAATTTCTGTCCAATTTACTGTCATTTTAATCATTGTAATTTCAATTTTAATCTTGTATTTCAGTTTGTTAATGAAAAGTGCAGTTATCTCTGTTTACTGTTTTTCATAAGCTACTTTTACTGTTACATAAGTTCATTTAAGCTTTTTATAGCTTAAATGTGCTTATTGTTGCTTACATTTGTCTTGTTTCATCATTTTGCAAAAAAAGTCAAAATAAGTCAAACACAAAAGTAAAATTGATTTCTAGTTAAAACCTGTTTCTAAGTTGTTAAATAGTTGATTCTGATGTTCATTGGCACCTTTTCAATTCAGTTTTCAGTTAACTACATCAAGGTTTAAGAGTTAATTTGCAATTTTAGTAGTTAAGAGGGTGTTTGGTATAAGTTTACTTTTGAGCTTTTGGTAATCTAATTAATTTCAATAGGCTTTCTTTAGTCTCATCAGATGTTTTAGAGTCTATTTTAGTAGTTTTTCAGCATCAATAGTTGATTGAGTCAAGTTCCTAGTTTCTTTTGTAGTTATAAAACTTAATAGCAGTTAGTTAGAATTAGTCAGTTAAAGTGTAATTTGATTGAGTTTTCATCTTAGGTCTATAGGAATCTGAGTTCAAGTTCTGTATTGGTAAGATAGAGTCTAGTGTCCAAATCTGTATTTTCAGAATCATTAGTCAAAGTTCATAAAAGTCCTAAATCAGTTTTTCATCAGTTTTTACTACAGCATTTTAGTCATTTATTTTTGTCATAAAAATAATTAAAAATCAAAAATAGTATTTTCTATAGCTGTTTTAACTTTGCAAAAAAGGAAAAAAAATTCAAAAAATAGCTTGCTTAATTTGTTTGTAGCTCAAAGTTGGAGGTTGGTTACATTTGCTGTCCTGCACCTTCGGTGCATGATCCATCCAAGTAAGATTTTCTAGCTTAAGTACTTGTTTATATGATTGATGATTGGATTTTATTTCTGTTCCTAATGGTATTCTAGCATAAGTAGTTCACATATTTGATTTTAGTTAGGTTTATAGAGCTAATCTGTGTGCATCTTTTGCTTGCTTTAATTCCCATTTTAGCCCCTTTAGCTTAACTGCTTAGTATCATTTCCCTCATAGATGTAGCAGGTTTATTTAGGATTCCCCATTAGTCCCTTATAGCTTATTACAGTTAAATAATGTAGCTTGTTTGATGCTTATCAGGTCTGCATATAAGCCTTTAACTGTCATTTCATTTTCTGCATCAACTCTGCCATTCAGTTTCATTCAGTCCCAAGTAGCCTTAGTTTTTGATTTTTAATTTCTTCATCTTAAGTCCATTTTAGCTGAAATTCTGGAAATAAGCTATTTGGTTGGTTGTGGTTAGCAAGCATATTTTAGTATAATTTTAGGAATTTTCTAAGCTGGCTTAACAAGGGCTTAAAGTTGGTACATTAGGGCCGTTTGGCATTAGTTAGTCTTAAGTTGTTTTTGAGCCTAAATGCTTCTAGCCTGTGCTTATTAGATCTAAAACAGTTGCAATAGCTTAGTTTCAGTTAGAATAGGGTAGTTTTAGCTTATGGTAGCTTTGTGTAGCTTATTGAGGCTTATTGCTTATTGTAAGTGCTTATTCATTCAAGTAGTGTGTCCAAATCATAGTTCTTGTGCTCCATAATCATTTCTGTTAATTTTCCCTAGTTCTCAGTATTATTTTATAATATTCTGGAAGTTTTCATATTTTTCACTGTTCATTTACTATTTTTCTGCATTTTATGTCATTTTCTAGCATTTTTAATTAGCATTTAATCCAAATAATTCAGAAAATGTTCAGAAAAATGCAATTTAAATTTTCTTAGTTTTAGAAAAATAAAAATGTCTTAAAAAGTATTTTTCCAGATTTTTTCTAGTTATTTTAGTATTTTCTAAGAATTTAATTAGTTTTTAACAGTATTAAATACATAAAAAATTGAGAAAAAGCCAAAAAAATGTGATTCCAGTTTCTAAAATTCTTTTTAGTTATTTAAGATTTTTGAAAAAATAGTTTTGTAATTTTCTAGCTTATTTTCCTAATTTTTAGTATTTCAAGTTTATTTTAAATGTCTTAAATTAGTTTTTAAATCATAATAAATCAAGAAAAATCATAAAAATTAGTTTTAATTCATAAATAATTTTCAAATATCATTCTTAGCTGTATAAAAATAGTAGTTCATTTTTACGAGTTTTAATGAGCATAGTTGCATTTATTTCGCGTTTCCTTAATTACGTTTTATTGCGTTTTTAGTTTAAATTTGTATAACTAGTCGTAATTACTTATTTGCATTATAGTTTCTGTAGTTTTTATTGCTTTCCTTTATATTTTCTTGCCTTGTAGATTAGAAAACCCAAAATTCCTTATTTCCCATTCGAATCCCGAATCGCGACGTGAGTTGTCAAACTCCATTCATCCCTCGTTGGGAAAACGACCCGGGAAATACATACCTTTGTATTTCTTCGGAAAATATCTTGTGTACGAAAACGACAAATCAAAAAATGGCACCGTTGCCGGGGAGGGCTTGTAGTGAGTTTTCGTATTCCGTCTCGATTCGCGGTTTTTGAAGATCCTTCCTCGTGAAGTTACCGTTTTGTTTTTGTACATATTATTTTTTTTAAAAAACCCAAAAAGATTTTCCTTTTCAAATTTTATTTTCCTTTTATGTTTTCTATTTATAAAAACCCAAAAATATTCTTCTCTACCCTCTGAACCGTCAATTCTTTATCTCTTTACCCTCTTGAACCGTTTAATTCTATCTTCTTTATCTTCTAAACCGATAATTCTATCTTCTTATCCCTCTATATGTTTAATTCTAATGGCGGACAAGCGTACGATGTTAGAATTGCTCCAAGTACCCACCGAGGGTTACGAAGATGCTATCGTTGTACCGGAGATTCTTTCCGAAAATTTCGAGATACATACCGGTTTAATTCAACTAATTATGTCAAATCCATTCTATGGTTTCGAGAGGGACGATCCCTATGCTCACATCCGATGGTTTGATAATTTAATTTCGACTATACAATATAAGGATGTTCCTCATGACACAATTAAGTTGACGTTATTCTCATTTTCTCTCGAGGGGGCAGCTCGGAATTGGCTCGATAAAGAACCCCCTCGATCGATCACTGCTTGGGAAGATCCCGTTTCAAAATTTGTAAATCACTTCTTTCCTTATTCTAGAACGAAAAATCTTAAGAACGAAATTACGAACTTCCAGCAGCGTTTTGATGAAAGTTTTGGCGAGGCATGGGAAAGATTCAAAGACCTCCTACGAAAATGCCCACATCATGGTTTTTTGGAATTACTTCAAATCGATATATTCTACAATGCTTTAACGCAAACCGATCAAGATTCACTTAATACAGCCGCCGGTGGCAATATCTTGTATCGTACCCCAAGGGATATATTGGCGATCATCAAAAACAAATCGAAAGTTCCGACATCAAGAAATAAACCGGTTAAGATGGTTGAGCTTACCAATGATATTCGATGCATGAAGCAAAAACCAGAGCCCGTTGATACCGTTTCCAAAAGATGTGATTATTGTGGAGGTCCCCATCCTTTTTACGATTGTCAAGCCACCGATGACGACGTCTACAATGCTACAACAGCCCAATATCGCAAGACTTTCGTTTTCGATGATGATGAGGATTCCATTCAAATGAAAGAATATTATGTGAGTTTGTCGGCTACAACCACTCCTGTTTCTGAGCCTTTCATTCCCGACCCTTCCCCTTCACTCACGCCGGTTGAGAGAAGTGATGTTCTTTTGGAAGAGGTCGATGATTCTATTTCTTCAAAAATTGTTGAACCCGTTGACTCTCTCATAATGGGGGATGAGCATCTTAGTATCATTCCGGAAACGGAATCGTCTAATGTTGAGATCCTTATCCCAATCCCAAGAGAGTCCGAGGTTATCTTTGATGATATTTGTGATGAGCATTCTCTTGATAATTCGAGCACTCATGATGAGATGTTTTCCGATTCCGATAACGATTCTTATGGAGACATCGATTATGTCGACGATTTACCTTCTGAGCCCGTCAACATAGAAGAAAACGATTTTGAGCCAGAAGAAGAAGAGATTGAGCCCGATGATATTCAGATCGAGGATGAAGTATTACGTGAAACATTGTTGAATGTTTATCTTCTCATTTCTAAGATTGAAGCCTTAAACGATAATTCAAGTTCGCCTCCTATCTCCGCTAAAGATAGTGATTTCTCTCCCGAGCTTGAGACTTTCCGATTTGATGAAGAGATTAGTGGCAATCCCACTATTACCGATGTTTAACCTCCGATTCTTGAGCGATTCTACTTTGAGGTTGATATGAGCAAGGTTTTGAACGAGATTTCCGATACTCCGGCAAATGATCCGATCATTGAGGATGCTATTGATGATCCAATACCACCGGGTATTGAGGATGTTGTGAATGACCCCGAGGGGGATATGGTTGTTCTTGATGGTTTCCTTGACTCTACTCTCTCTGATGAGTCCACCATCCTTTATCCCGATGAGCCCTCATGTGAAGACAAAATCTTTAAACCCGGGATATGCATTGATGAGTTTTTTGTTAAAAACATCATTCGAGATAAGGATCCTCCGATGGATGCCTTCATTATTGAGCCCACACATCTGATACCTTACCATGAGCTCCCGTCTTTCTTGGAGTTTTCTCTTTCTTATCCATCATCCCTTCGTCCACCCGCAAAACCACCGGATGATGGATTGTTATTTCATGATATCCCTTATGTGCTTGAGCCCCACACTTTCTTCTCCTCCCAACCCACCCATTCTCTTTCCCTTCGAAGTGAGGATACCATCTTTGATCCGGGTATCCCTACCACTTGTTTCCCCAAGGACAAATGAATTCGGGGACGAGTCAGGCTAGCGACTCGGTGATCAAAAACAGTAGCGCTTTGTGGGAGGCACCCCATGCTTATCTCTATCTTCTTTCTATTTTCTAATAAGTGACGTGAAGGGGTTAGCCTCTTCGATTTCTCGTGTTTGGTTGTTTGTGATGTTGTGTTCAGGATTTTCCCGATATGAAGACTCTCGTGCTCGAAGTTTGTCTTTTCTCCACTCGAGTTTCATGATCGATGCTGATGAAAATCCGATATCCTAAATCTTATCGACTAACGTTTATCTTCTAGCATACTTAATAAACGGCTTTTAGATTTTCGTTAATACCCTTGCCTTTAAAAATTGAGGACAATGTTTCGTTTTAGTCTGGGGTGGGTAATCTTCGATTTGATTTGACCGCACTTGCTTATTTTTGTCGTGTTCTCTCGTAACCCCGTTTTTCCTTAGAAAATGAAAAAATTGTGCAAAAATGAGAAAATTTAAAAAATTTTCGTAAGCTTTTGTTAGTTTTATGATCGAAAAGCTCTCGCTAGTCTCTTAGAAGTTTCTTTAAATATGCGTTTTTCTTGAAATAGCCTTTGCTAATTGCTTAGACAAGAGGCTATAAAATGCGATTCTAGCTCACAAGGCCAAGAATTTGCAAGTCTCCCTAAGTGATTTTAAATATGCGAAGCTTTGACAAGAATTTGCTAGTTTCTAATAAGTGACTTTAAAAATGCGAGACTTGAGATTATTTTACGAAGCATTCGCTAAGTTAATATATGTTTTGACACCTTGTTGACTTTCCGCTGGTGAGAGTAGGAATAGAATTCTGACTTGACCGGGCGTGTTGAGCCCTAGCTTGTTCCCTTAACCATAGGTAATCTAAAAAATTATCGGCTAAGCATCCGCGGATCTCATTATTTGGGATTTTAAATTTGCGGAGATCGAGGAATGATAGAGTTACTTATGAGTTTAGATGCTAAGCGTGGAGTAGTTGGTTCTCTTTAGAGCCCATCGAAGGTACTTATGGCTTTTTGTTCCCACAAAATTGTTTCACCCCATATCTGTGAATAAATAATTAGAGATGTTGAGTTTTTGGCGATAGTTAGTTCTTTATCTTCTTAAAAGAATCTTTGTTTTAAAAATTGGGTACACATCAAGGACTCGTAATAAGTAATAAGTAATAAATAAAGTTATGAGCTGCGGTGTCGAGATCGGACCCTTGGATCTTTAGCCGGGATTGGGTGAGGTCTTGGTCTAACCCACTGGGATCTCATTTCATGAAGCCTATAGTCTTGGAATTACCCCGTGAAGCTCCGTAGTTCATAGCTCATATAAGTAAAAAGTATAAGTGAAAAAAAAAAAAAAAAAAAAAAAAAGTGAAAAGAAAAAAAAAAGAAATGATGAAAAAAAAAATTGAAATATTGAAAAAGTCAAAAAAATTCCTTGATGTGGACCTCATTTTTGAGACAATGATTCTTGAGAGAAGATGGATAACTAATTAGCGACTTAGCTTTATATCTTTATCGGAATAAAAATTATCAAAATGAGAAATTTGAAGAAATTCATTTCTCACAAAAATAAAATAATTAGAGGAAAATAGGAAAATGGGAGCAAAAGGTAATTACACAAGTAACTTCCATGGGTAGTGTTAGCATCTAGAGTCATATTTAACAATGATTTCGATTTTACGCTTAGTTTGGGGACTTGTGAAAAATCAGGGACGATGTATTCTATCCGTATGGTCACTTCACGCTGTGTTGTGTTTTCTACTCAGTGATCCTAACGTGTCGTTTGAAAAATGTTGGAGTTATTGATCGACATGAAAGTTTAACAAACCGTCACTCATAATAAGTACTTAATAGTAATATCTATATTTGTGAATTAAAAGGTTAACGGGGCGTTTTTAGAATTAGGGGGATCTTGGTCTCTTTTGAGGAATCTTTGCTACTTCTTCATAGGTTTAGTAGAAAGAGATTGAAATCCTTGGTTTTAGAAGCGTGAGTTGATTGCATTGCGTGAGGACACGACAATGGTCTCGTCTGCGGTATTTTGATATGTGCAAAAACACATATTATTTCTTTATCAAATGAGACCCAAAATAACCAAGAAGGAGCCGTTTATTGCTAATATTTGCGTGTTTCTTGAGTTTTTGTATGTGCAGGTACGGATATGAAAAAAAAAGACAAAAGAATGCCAAAACCGAAGAAAACCGGGCACGAGAGAGAGAAGAGTGCAAAAGCCGATGCTGGGGATGCTATTTATTGGATTTTGATGCTTAAAAGATCAATTTACGGATTTCTGGATCAAGTTTGGAATTTTTTTCACATTATACCTTCACTTTCCAATAATTACCAAAACACACCCTCACCTTTCATAAGTAACATCTTTGGTCCTTGGATTTACAATTTGTACATCATGGATCCTTGTGAAATTCGGATAAAACAAAAACACCAAATCCATAGTCCAAAAATAAAACTAACACTATCCTTAGCCCATTACACTTTTAACTACAAAAGCCCAACCAACCAATACCCCAACCCGTATTCACCCTTAACCCGTTTCCCCTATATCCAACCCGGTCAATAAAAAACCACCCTCAGTCAAACAAATAGATAAAAACTCTTCACCCAGATACCACCAAACGCGCCAAAAAGAGTTAAACATCCACCAGTTACTGTTTCCCTCTCCTATTCACATTTACCCTGATCCACCTAAAATTACCCCACCTTAAGTATTCTAGAAGAACTCTGACAACGTGTCAGATGGGAATGACACAAGGATCGCCAAGGTGTACAAATGAAGCAATCCTATTGGGTGAAACACATCATCAATTGATCCAATGGCTGTGAAAAGAGATGGTGACACAAAGATGATCCAAAGGCTGTGATTAAGGACCCAGAACCTTCTAAGAATCAACCCAGGCTTCCTCATCAGCTATAAATACCCATTCCTTCACATTGTAGAATTGGTCCATTTTTCAAGTTTTTAGAAAAGTGTTACCAATCTTTAATTTCTGTCCAATTTACTGTCATTTTAATCATAGTAATTTCAATTTTAATCTTGTATTTCAGTTTGTTAATGAAAAGTGCGGTTATCTCTGTTTACTGTTTTTCATAAGCTACTTTTACTGTTACATAAGTTCATTTAAGCTTTTTATAGCTTAAATGTGCTTATTGTTGCTTACATTTGTCTTGTTTCATCATTTTGCAAAAAAAGTCAAAATAAGTCAAACACAAAAGTAAAATTGATTTCTAGTTAAAACCTGTTTCTAAGTTGTTAAATAGTTGATTCTGATGTTCATTGGCACCTTTTCAATTCAGTTTTCAGTTAACTACATCAAGGTTTAAGAGTTAATTTGCAATTTTAGTAGTTAAGAGGGTGTTTGGTATAAGTTCACTTTTGAGCTTTTGGTAATCTAATTAATTTCAATAGGCTTTCTTTAGTCTCATCAGATGTTTTAGAGTCTATTTTAGTAGTTTTTCAGCATCAATAGTTGATTGAGTCAAGTTCCTAGTTTCTTTTGTAGTTATAAAACTTAATAGCAGTTAGTTAGAATTAGTCAGTTAAAGTGTAATTTGATTGAGTTTTCATCTTAGGTCTATAGGAATCTGAGTTCAAGTTCTGTATTGGTAAGATAGAGTCTAGTGTCCAAATCTGTATTTTCAGAATCATTAGTCAAAGTTCATAAAAGTCCTAAATCAGTTTTTCATCAGTTTTTACTACAGCATTTTAGTCATTTATTTTTGTCATAAAAATAATTAAAAATCAAAAATAGTATTTTCTATAGCTGTTTTAACTTTGCACAAAAGGAAAAAAATTCAAAAAATAGCTTGCTTAATTTGTTTGTAGCTCAAAGTTGGAGGTTGGTTACATTTGCTGTCCTGCACCTTCGGTGCATGATCCATCCAAGTAAGATTTTCTAGCTTAAGTACTTGTTTATATGATTGATGATTGGATTTTATTTCTGTTCCTAATGGTATTCTAGCATAAGTAGTTCACATATTTGATTTTAGTTAGGTTTATAGAGCTAATCTGTGTGCATCTTTTGCTTGCTTTAATTCCCATTTTAGCCCCTTTAGCTTAACTGCTTAGTATCATTTCCCTCATAGATGTAGCAGGTTTATTTAGGATTCCCCATTAGTCCCTTATAGCTTATTACAGTTAAATAATGTAGCTTGTTTGATGCTTATCAGGTCTGCATATAAGCCTTTAACTGTCATTTCATTTTCTGCATCAACTCTGCCATTCAGTTTCATTCAGTCCCAAGTAGCCTTAGTTTTTGATTTTTAATTTCTTCATCTTAAGTCCATTTTAGCTGAAATTCTGGAAACAAGCTATTTGGTTGGTTGTGGTTAGCAAGCATATTTTAGTATAATTTTAGGAATTTTCTAAGCTGGCTTAACAAGGGCTTAAAGTTGGTACATTAGGGCCGTTTGGCATTAGTTAGTCTTAAGTTGTTTTTGAGCCTAAATGCTTCTAGCCTGTGCTTATTAGATCTAAAACAGTTGCAATAGCTTAGTTTCAGTTAGAATAGGGTAGTTTTAGCTTATGGTAGCTTTGTGTAGCTTATTGAGGCTTATTGCTTATTGTAAGTGCTTATTCATTCAAGTAGTGTGTCCAAATCATAGTTCTTGTGCTCCATAATCATTTCTGTTAATTTTCCCTAGTTCTCAATATTCTTTTATAATATTCTGGAAGTTTTCATATTTTTCACTGTTCATTTACTATTTTTCTGCATTTTATGTCATTTTCTAGCATTTTTAATTAGCATTTAATCCAAATAATTCAGAAAATGTTCAGAAAAATGCAATTTAAATTTTCTTAGTTTTAGAAAAATAAAAATGTCTTAAAAAGTATTTTTCCAGATTTTTTCTAGTTATTTTAGTATTTTCTAGGAATTTAATTAGTTTTTAACAGTATTAAATACATAAAAAATTGAGAAAAAGCCAAAAAATGTGATTCCAGTTTCTAAAATTCTTTTTAGTTATTTAAGATTTTTGAAAAAATAGTTTTGTAATTTTCTAGCTTATTTTCCTAATTTTTAGTATTTCAAGTTTATTTTAAATGTCTTAAATTAGTTTTTAAATCATAATAAATGAAGAAAAATCATAAAAATTAGTTTTAATTCATAAATAATTTTCAAATATCATTCTTAGCTGTATAAAAATAGTAGTTCATTTTTACGGGTTTTAATGAGCATAGTTGCATTTATTTCGCGTTTCCTTAATTACGTTTTATTGCGTTTTTAGTTTAAATTTGCATAACTAGTCGTAATTACTTATTTGCATTATAGTTTCTGTAGTTTTTATTGCTTTCCTTTATATTTCCTTGCCTTGTAGATTAGAAAACCCAAAATTCCTTATTTCCCATTCGAATCCCGAATCGCGACGTGAGTTGTCAAACTCCATTCATCCCTCGTTGGGAAAACGACCCGGGAAATACATACCTTTGTATTTCTTCGGAAAATATCTTGTGTACGAAAACGACAAATCATTGCAAGAGCTGAAAGTTAGGATGAGAGTGATGACTATGGAGGTCCTAACAAGGTGGTTTATAAAGCAAGAGAATTGGCAAGTGCATTCAAGCCTTAAGCCACTAGGATTCATTGGAATGTGATGATTAACATGCACAAGAGTCAACTTTAGAGTTTACACTGATCTAGGAACTCATTTAAGATGAGATGGAGTGTTTGAGTTAGGAAGATGAGTTGAAGTGATTGTTTTAGCAAGATTTGACCTAAACTGTCATCCGGATCCCACGGTTCCCTCCTCAGAGGGATCCGTCTAGGCTAATCCTAGGGATCCGGCTCTCAGCAGTTATGAAAGAGTGGAAATGATGCTTCTAAGATCTAAGACCTATAATATCTTGAGTGTTTCAGTCTTCCTAAGTGTCTTAAATGAAGAGGTGCTTAGGTACTTGAAGGTGGTGAGTGTTGTAGCTAATGATTGTCTTTTATGGAAGGATTTGGAACTTTTATGAGTACCAATGAATGAGCAAGGATGACACTAAATATGAGAGTGTCAATTGAAGCTAAATGATCCTAGAGATCAGGTTGTGACTTAAGATTGTGTTTTGGAAAATATCCTAAAGGTTTTGAGATGGAAAAACTAGGATTTGATCAATTTTGATCAATTTTGTGGTGAGGATGATTTATGATCAACTTAGCCATAATCGAAGGATTTCTAAGACTAGATGTGAATTTTGAGAGCGGAAGAGTGATGGATTAAAACACAATGATAGATCTATGATTGTCTTAGAGTGTGATCTATGTGAGTTGGAATGAGTAGGAAAGATCAACCTATCTTGATAAGGACTTAATCTGCCTTAAGACCCTATGTTTAGTTTAGTGAGATGTTCTAAGGATATGTTTTGAAATATAATGCTTGCAATTGCATTCTCTGTTCGTCGGATCCCACGGTTCCCTAAAGATAGGGATCCGTCTAGTACAACATTTGGGATCCGTCCATCTGCTAGGCAGAACCTTTACTAAAGGTATGCAATGATCTTGACAATGCATTATATTCCAAGATTAGTTAAAGGAGTTCTAAAACTAAGATATCAAATGTAAGATGTTTTATTTCATGAAGGAAATAGGATTACATTGATAAAGCACGAGTATAGTAGAATTGATCCTATTTGAAATACTACTAAATTCCTTTAGTGTTTTCGCTAGAAGGATCATTATGTGATTGATGAGTGTTGGTGGAGTCAAGAATGAAGAAAGTCTTCATGAGAGATATGTTTAGCAGTTCCATCATCTTGTTCACAAGTACGTACAACGGACTTTGAAATTGAGGATGGAAGTGCATAACATTATGGTAGAGACGCGTTAAGAACATTCCATAAGGGATGAGTTTGTTCTTGGAGCTTTGAAGATTTACAATTCGCCTTGCAAAGAGATAGGCGAGATTGTATGGTTGTTGTGTTAGCAAACAGTACAACATGTGAGCACAACAAGCGGGAAGAATTTCTTGATTTCCCCTAAGACTCCAAACATTTTCACGTAGAATGAGTGCAAGGGGCTTGTACTCTTCTCGGATGTCCCGTGTGAAGATAATGTTTGGGTCAGAGTAATATGGTCGAGGTTTGCATATTATAATCTTCCGGGGAGGGTATGTGTGAACAATATGGACTATTTTCTTCACGAAAGTTGAAGAGAGAATCAAGAGACCAATCTTCGGTGAAGGCACATTGTCCATGGTTTGGAATCAGGAGGATATGAGCAAAATGCCCAAGGGTTAGAGTGAACTTTTGGTTTTTGATATAAACCAAAGAGATAGAGAGCGATCCTCATTATGAACGAGTTCAACTTGACGGAAGAATTCCATTATGAACCTTGGACATATCTTCTCGTTGATTTCAAGAAGACATTCTAGTCCTATGGCTCGGAAGGAGGTATTGATACCTTCTTCGAATTGTAGAGAGGTGTCTACAATACGTCCTTTATGGAAGTGACGGTTTTCGAGATTATTGAACCCACGGACATGATTGCCAGGTGTGTTGGGTTCGAGAGAGATGTTCGGAGTGTAGACGCTAGTGAGTGAAAAATCAAACTCATATTCATGCGTCATAGTTGAACCTATAGAAATGATAAGTTAAAAAGAGATGTTTGTGGTCGACCTATGATAATCTAATGTTTTTACTAGATTTTTATTAACAATGGTATTTAACACTCTAACTTACTCAAGGTTTTGACTTTCTAGTAGATTATTATTTTTAGAAAGATAGTGGTTTTTAATCTTGCATGAAAACTGTTTACCAGTAGGACGGATCCCACGGTTCCTTTAAAAAAGGGATCCGGCTAGTATATCTTCCGGGATCCGTGGATCTGTAGTAACAGAAACAGATTTGATAAAAACATAGGTTTTACAGTTTTTATACCACGAAATATGTTTTATCCTACATTTTATTTTAGCATGCATACATGACTTCTAATATATCACGAAAGAATATAAAACATATAAATCAAGAGGAGTGACAAACACATTATGATAATAATAACCTAGATAAACTAGATTATTAATAATATTACATTTCAATACTAAGGATGATACAAAGGATTAGGTATATAACCCCAATATAGATTAACAACACAAAGTAAATGTCTCCGTATGTGAACTTCATCATAGGGAACAAAAGTGCGATGAGTGTTAAGGCGATGAGCACGAGTGCGATGTAAACCATGTTGATGACGGATCTTCTTGGTTTCGGTTGAGATGGAATGAGGAGGAAGATGAAGTTTTTGAATGAGAGGAAAATTTTGAAATTAGAAGATTTGAAAAAGTGAGGGTTTGATAGAATGGTCGACGGTGGGGTTATTTATAGGAAAGGAAGAATTTTTGAAATTTGTGTTTTGTTTTATTATTGGATTAAAAGAAACAAAACATAAGTTTTATATATCACGACTTTAGACGAGAAATAAAACACGTATGTGAGAAGAAAAAAAAAAGGCTTCCTAATGAAGCTTCATGTAAAACATGTAATTGCACAAAAGATAATCGTATAAATACCTAAATAAGTATACTTAATTATTAAGCAAAGTAAGAAGAAAAACATACCTCTAGCGCACTTAGGAATGTCTTTACAAATGACACAGCAAATGTCACTTAGACGATTCCCGCTCCTTTGCGTTTAAGATACCTTCTTAAGGAATGTATTCTTGTTACCAAGTGACTCCTAAAGCTTGGTGGGTATGAGCTTTGACTAATCATCATGACAAAGAAGATTAGTGCAATTAAATGAAAAAGTAAATAAGAAAAATGTTGTTATCAAATCAACATCCAAAACTATAGTTTTAAAATACATGGTGTTTGTTTTATGAAAAAACCTTCTTTGTAGTTTTCAATTAACTATGGAGCGTATCAAGTTTTTAAAGTACAATATACTTCAAGAAACCTGGTAACGAAGCTCTGATGCCAATTGTGGAAAACTAGAAGGGGGGGGGGGGGGTTGAATAGTTTTGCTAATTAAAACTTCCTTTTAATCTATTTAGATCGACTTATGTCAATCTATTTGGATGTGTGTGTTGGATGTTGATAAACAAGCATATAAAGATAAGTAATGAAAAGATAAGAGTAAGAAGCACAAAACCACAACACGAGTATTTATAGTGGTTCGGCTACAAGGACACCTTCCTTGCCCTACTCCACTCCCCGAGTCACCTACTCGAGAGTTCGTAAACAATACACCAATCTCCTTATGGCGGAGAAGCCTTCACAACGTCGCCAACCCTTTTTCCGGTGCTAGGCTAACCACCGGGTTCTTTCACTCCAAGGTGAACCACACCTACACAACGTCGCCTACCCTTTATAAGGTACTAGGCTAAGTACCTAGTTCTTTCACTCCAAGGTGAACTACACCTTCACAACGTCGCCTACCCTTTATTAGGTACTAGGCGAAGCACCTAGTTCCATTGCAATGGAGGAACTACTACCACACTAAACCAACGACTAATCCCAAAGGAGATCTACTCCTTTACAACATCATCAAGGATATAAATATCCTTTGATCTAATACTAGTCTATCTTGTACATCGAAACACACCATATCGAATGTACATCTAAGGCACCTTTCACTAATGCCTTTGACTAGATCTACAAGACACCTTTCACTAATGTCTTGTGTCTTCACTTCTAAGCACCTTTCACTAATGCTTCTTTGTCTTGACTTCTAAGCACCTTTCACTAATGCTTCTTGTCTTGACTTCTAAGCACCTACCACAAGTGCTTATCCTATAGACGATAGATACCCTTCACTAATATCTTCGTCTTGACACTTGAGACATCTTTCACTAATGTCTTCAACACTACACTTCTTTGAAGAAAGAAAGAGATCATCAACAAGAGGACTTCAATGGCCTTGATGATGAGGAAGCATGGCAACTCATGGACTTAAGCTTGCTCGACTTCAAAGGTGGTGATCTTGCCTTTAAGAGGAACCTAGAAGATCACACAAAAACAAAACTACAAACTGATAAGGTTTTAAAATGTACCTTTTTGAGGGGTCGTTTAAGCCCTTATTTGATCACTTTTGTATCCGTTATTACTTAATATCGTTCCTTTTCACTTTTTAGGTCTCTTGAAGGCAAATTGCTGTAATGGCACTTATTTGGACGAAAAGGCGCGGATATACGAAGAAAATGGCCAAAGTCAAGAATCGAGACGCTCAAGCTGTTGAAAACACAAGGTGACGGCGTCACTTCTTAACTGCGACGCCGTCGGAGGATTTTGTGACGGGACAGAAGCCAAAACTCTTATTTTCAAGTGACGACGTCAAGTTATAAAAGAGTAGGCCGTCGCAACTCAGACGGCCTAGATTCGATCCAGACGGCGTCAGAAGCTGAAGAGGACGGCGTCACAAGCACAAGGTGACGCCGTCGCAAGACTAACATGGCCAAGACGAAACCCTAATGACGGCGATCCGACGGCGTCACAAAACATAAGGTGACGCCGTCGCATGTGTAATCTTATATATAGAATCCGAATTTTTTAGTATTGGTGTGTAGTCTTTTGGAGTAAAAACCTAAACCGAACCAAGGCTGTCTTGTACAGTATTTTAGGGTTCCAAACCCTATCTTACATCAAGATAAGTGTTTTACTTCATTAATACAATTATGTCTTTGATTATTTGTGTGTATGCTTGCATGTTCTCCATGTCCGGCTAATTTACTTGTGTGTTTGCTTAGGGAATATGAAACTTAATTATTGAATATTGATTGGTTGTCTCTTATCTTAGTTGTTAATGATCTAGTAATGCGATAGGTCATTCGTTGTGTACTTAATGCTTGATTAATCTTTGTGAACCTTAGGTTATAGCACCTTGAGCGGATGTAAGCTAAACTATCCAAAGAGGCCTTAGAGTAAGAGTTTATGATCCCTAGTGGTATTTTGTAGACGAGACCCTTTGGTAACTTCAAAGAGTTAGGGATAAACGCATACCCTACAACTTTAGACACACAACGCAATTAAGAATAAGGACGTGACAATTCAACCACCAATAGGAGATAATTAAGGAGTAGTAAAACCTAAGTAAACACATCTTTAAACTATCATACGAGCACACAATAATTAGACATAGACTACATACACCTTAGATTAGATAATTAGATAAGTAGAGTAATCGGTAGCAAAACCAACCCCCAAATCCAAACCCCAAGATTCGTACTTTTCCATTTCCTAAAAAACATAAAAAAGATAAAAAATAATTTTCCTCAACCCCAACCTTAGCGTAGTAACTTCTCACTAGCATTCCTATTCCCCTAGAGAACGATATCAATACCCGTGGCTTACCCTAATACTACACTACAACGATTAGGTTCACTGCCTAGGGTGTTATAAAACTTGCTCGAAGAAAAGGAAGTTCCTTTGACCCCGAACGACGCGTGTAGCGTTATCAAGTTTTTGGCGCCGCTGCCGGGGAATAGAATAGCTAGTTAGTAGTCCACCTCATTTAGGTTTCTTTGCTTGATTCCTATCAAGTAAATTTTTCTCATTCTTAGCTTTCTCGTAGTCTATCCCCCTTCTTCGTGACTTTTGTTCGTAATCCCATCACTTTTCATCATGGAAGGTGATAACCAACCACCATTCATCAACCTGCCACCAAATGACCCGCCAAGAGCCCGTACTCTTGGTGAATACTCGAGACCAAGCCACCTAGGCTATAGGAACACCATTGAGCTTCCCGACCAAGCCCAAACTACGGCCCTGCGATCCGACACCATCCGGTTGGTGCAAAACGGATGTGCATTCCATGGACTTCGTTTCGAAGATCCAAATCAGCATCTAAGGGATTTCCTTAAAATTGTTGATTCCATCGACCTTGATGCTACTACTCGGGAGACCACGCGCCCGCGTCTCTTCCAATTCTCTCTACGGGACCAAGCTAGTAATTGGCTTGAGCGACTTCCCGCTGGCTCCATCTCAAGTTGGGATGATCTCACCTCTCGTTTCCTTGCTCAATTTTTCCCACCGGGGGGAACCACTAAACTTAGGAATGACATCTTGATGTTCCAACAACGTCAAGGTGAATCTCTCTACGAAGCATGGACTCGATTCAAGGACCTACTTCATAAAGTCCCTCATCACGGCATTGATCTTTGGCTTCAAGTCCAAATCTTTTATGATCATGTCAACTTCCCCACCAAGCGATCCATTGACCAAGCGGCCGGTGGAAAACTTAGTGATCTCACCGCGGAAGAATCATGGGGCATAATAGAGGACCTTGCTCTCTATGACAACGAAAGTTGGAATGACCCCCGTGAGTTGCCCAAAACCGTTAAGGCAATCTCCTTGCCTCCCATTGACTCACAATCTTCCGACCATAGGATGATCGAACTTGAAGATCAAGTTAAATTCCTAATGAGTTCCTACGAAAATCCTAAGTCTTCACATCAAGTGAATAAAATCACTCTTCCTTGTGAATTATGTAGTGGTCCTCATGACACTCGTAATTGCACAAGACTCCCCGAACGAGCTTTTGCGGACTACGCCTCCGTGCGTACCGACGGAGCGGGAGAGAAGTGGTACACTTTCAAGCCCGAACAAAACAACTTAGGGAACTCTTACAACCCCTCATGGAGAAATCACCCTAACCTTAAGTGGAACCAAAACTCAAGCACACCCCAAAGCTCATCTAGTCCACCTAATAGGTTCAATTCTCTAAACACCGGGAACCCCACTGATCTTGAGGCAATTGCATCTAGATTCATGTCATCTCAAGAGACTCGATTGACTAAGCTTGAAGCCGATTTTAAGCGAAGGCAAGGCGAGATGACAAACAAGCTTGATGCTCTCTTAAAAGCCTTTAATGAACGGGAAATTGGAGCACTCCCAAGTGATACTATCAAGAACCCAAAAGTGAATTCGATTTCATCGACTTCATGTTCTTGTTCACCATGGGAGAGTGCGCATCCATGCCCCTTACACCCAACGGTTCACTCGGTAAATGCTATCAAAAAGGGTTCCAAGCCATCCAAAATGAGGTACCAAGGCCCTGCACCATTGGTAGAACCTACTCTTGAGAAACCCGTCAACCAAGAACCCAAACCTAGTCTAGAGGAGGAGTACAAGGAACTCCATCAAGAAAAATCGATTCTTGAAGTGTTAGCTCATGCACCTTATTATAATGCTTTAAAAGAAAAATATGAGTTAGAACTTAAACTTGGAAAACATGGGTCCGCTTTTGTGCGTGTTAGCCTTAATAGTTTTATTAGAAGTGATGGTCATTCACGTTTAGGAACTTTGTATCGTGTGTTAGATATCGTGATAGAATAGTCAACGGGCTCGTGGATTGGACTAAGCTAAATGGGCTTTAGTTTAGTTAAGCTAGCATTGAATAATGGCGTGTAACCCATGTCCAAACCCAAGTCCATGAAGCCCAAGCCAAGCCCATGGAAAGCCTTTAGGGCAACATGTGTCTTGTACTATAAATACCCCTCAAATGGTCATTTGAGGGGTGTGCTTGAAAGTGTGTGTGTGTGTGTTTTCCCTTATTGAATATACAACATCTTGTGTTTATCTTATCCTCTCACATACACGGATTTTATATCATCAAGTCACCATCTTTCTCATCTTATTTCTAAGCTTTGTTTGTGTTTGTTTCACGTGGGTATACTTGTATACGTGTTGGGTTTTCTTGGTAAAGTGATAAGGTTGATAAATCTAAGGTCCTACAATTGGTATCAATCTCCTAACAATGGTTTAGGAGTGTTTGTGTTTGTTTTGAAGGTTGATACGCGTAGCTTTGTTATACACGTTGTCACGCATAAAGCTTTAATTTTTGCACTAAAAAATTCAAGATTCTTGTGGTTTAAGGTTTATTTGGTGCTAAAGTTTCTGTTTTTTGCAAAAAGTTCGAAGCTTTACGCGTTTTGGTTAAGTTTTGAGCTCGTTTTTGGTCCTTTGGTCATTTCTACTCGTAACTTTTCTAGGCACTTTGGGTGAAAAAGGTCAACATTTTTGGGTTATTCGAGTGTTTTTAAGGATATCTGTGCAAGAGAAATTGGTTGAATCATTGGAAATTTTTTACGAGTAGGTCAAAACCCTAGTTCTACTCGTAAGAAAGTCAACTACGCATAGTTTTCTACTCGTAACTTTTTAGTGAAGAATCTTCGTGCTATAACTGCTACTCAGTGCTTCCCTTACTTGGATAAGTGTGTGGAACACTTCGACTTTTGGATATCTCTTATACTGTGATAGTGTAAAAGATTTTTGGGCAAACCCCTAATCTTACGCATAAGTTTCGACTTACGCGTAGAATACTTTACGCATAAGCATTTTTCTTACGCCTAAGTTTTTCTTACGCATAAGCTAAATCTTACGCTTAACTTTTTCTACTCGTAACTTTAAACCTACGCATAAGATCCTACGCCTAAGGAATCCTACGCCTAAGATCCTACGCCTAAGGAATCCTACGCCTAAGATCCTACGCATAAGGTTCCTACGCCTAAGTTTCTACTCGTAACTTGTGTTTCTACGCCTAAGCTCTTTCTACGCATAAGCTCTTTCTACGCATAAGAGTTTTTTGGCGGGAAAACTTGAGTAAAATTTAAATTTTTGAGGAGACTAAACGTTCAATTTTTACGCGAGATTCAAATTTTGGTTTAACTTGGAAATTTTTGGTCAAAAATTCAAATTTTTGGGCCTAAATTCAAATTTTTCGGGTCAAATTTGGCGTCAAAATTGTCATAACTCAAAATTTTCATACGTCCTTAGAATTGTTTTTTATAGTGAATTTCAAATTTTGGGCGAAAATTTTTTAGAACCGAGTTTACGAGTACGACTTTCGGAAACACCTCAACTGAGCTTAATCTTCATCAACCACAACTCCTTTATCGTTGAATCGATCCTACATCAACTTTATCAGATCATACCTTCATCAATGGCAACTCAACAAGACATTCATGCAGCCGGTGCCGAAAACCGACCTCCTATGTTGGCAAAAGGTGGTTATCTTCAATGGGCAAGCCGAATGCTCCGTTACATCAAGACCAAACCTAATGGCAAACTCATGATTAAATCTATTCAGGATGGACCCTTCCAGCCTCGACAAGTTAATGAACCTGGAAATCCTGATGCAACACCTCCCACCGCACCATCTTCTCGTCTTCAATATGAATCTGAATACACTGCAGAGGATCAGAAACAAGTCAAAGCAGATGACATGGCAATTCATATTATCCAACTGGGTTTACCAATAGACATCTTTGCTGCGGTAGACAGTTGTGAAACTGCTTTCGATATGTGGGAACGTGTTAGACGGCTTTGTCATGGAACAGAAATTGGTCAACAAGACATGGAGAACAAGCTGCTAACTGAATGGGAAAAGTTTACTTCCACTCCAGGAGAATCCATTGAATCATACTATGGAAGGTTTTGCACTTTGATGAATGAGCTAATCAGAAACAAGCTGACACCCAGAACTATCGTTCAAAACATCAAGTTCCTGAACAATCTTCCAGAAGAATGGGGACGATATGTAACTATTGTCAACCAAACAAAAGACCTTCATCAGGTGAACTTTGATCAACTGAATGATTTTCTGAAACAAAACCAAGCTAAAGTCAATGAAGTCAGGAAAGAAAGATTGGCAAAGAATCATGATCCATTGGCACTCATTGCTAAGACTCTATCTTCAGTGAATACACAACAACAAGCTTCATCATCTTCCAACAACAACAACTTGCAGCCACAACAACAATTCTATCCAGATCCACAATACCAGGAACAAGAAATCACTGATCTCGAATCTGATCAAGAAGACCCTATGTCCCAAATAATTTCTCTCTTGGGTCAAGTAATCAAAGGTCGCTATTCCACACCTACTAACAACAACCAAAGGATATCATCAAACACTCGCAACAGGCAAATTGCACAGCCGGGTGTGAATATGGGTAATCAAGGTCAAATGGTTGGAATTATTGGGAATCAGCAGGGATATGCTACTGGATTTCGCATGGGTAATCAGGCGGTTCCGAATCAGGGTAATCAGATGAGACAGAATGTTGGGAATAGAGCAGTGGGTAATCAGAATCGGAATGTTGCAGCTCCAGTCGTTGGGAATCATGGAAATGTGAATCAGGGTAATCAGATTAAGTGTTATAACTGTCAAGGAATGGGTCACATGGCAAGGAATTGTCCTTCTAAGCCGAACAAGAACGATCTTGAGTATCTTCAGAAAACTGTCCTGTTGGTACAAAAGGAACGCGCTGGATTTCAGTTGAGTGCTGAGGAACATGACTTTATGGCTATTATGGATGATTTGGAAGACCTCGAGGAAATTAATGCGAACTGCATCTTCATGGCTAATCTTCAGGAAGCTAAGTATGACACTGAATCAGACTCACCTCCTGTCTATGACGCCAATACCGTATCTGAGGTACCAATCATTGATCCATGTTATAACAATGTCATATTTGATGTGTTTACTCATGACGAACAGCATTCTGTGACGCCAGCACCTACTTATGATACATACCTGGACAATCCGAGTTGTAGCAATACTAACTCTGAAACTCCAGATGTGGATCCTAGTGGAGGCTGTGTGGCACAAAATACTGAGATTAATGAGGAAACACGTGCTTATGTTGAATCATTAATCAATCAATGTGGCATTGAAGTTGAGAAAGTTAGAACGGTCAATCGCGAAGTTAAGGCCGCGAATGCTAAATTGACCGCTGAGCTTGAGAGTTACAAGGAGCATGCCAAAGCTTATGAATTTCATACAAACAAAATGTCCGAATTAGAAATTGGTTATCGAGATTCTGTTTTAGGAGAAAAACAATTGCAACTCAAGTACGATACACTTGATGTGAATCTGAATTTGAAAATCAAATCTTTAAACAAGGAAATTTCTGAACTAAATGACCAACTTTCAAAACAAAAAGCAACATATTCTGATCTTGAAAAAGAGAAGAAGAAGTTGATAACTGACTTTGCAAAACGAGAAGATTCTCTTCTTGATGAAATTCTTGATAAAACGGAAAAAATCAAAACTTTGGACAATTTGCTTCTTACAACGGGTCATTCAGCTAAATCAAACAAGATGCTTTCTAACCAAGTAAATCCACGTTTTCATACTTCACATAAGATGGCACTTGGTAACGACCCTTCTTCGTTTCTCAAGAAAGCTCAGAAATCTCAGAATGTGTTGCACAATGGAAAACCTTTGCATGAACCTATAATTGTGCATGATTCTCTTGAAACGTTGGAACTATCTGAGGAGAGTAGATCTAAAATGAAACAAAAACATCCGGAAATCAAACCGATTGATTATAACAAATGGAACCAAATTAATGTTCTTCCTTTTGTTTCTCAAAAAGGACAGTCAACATTTTCCACCACACCAAGTGTTTCAAACAAAGTGTCAACACCAGTTTCAAAATCAGTTTCAAAACCAGTTGTTGTCTCCAATTCTCTTTCGAACATTGAACAAATGTCTTCAAACAATCCGTTTAACACAAGTGAAGCGCGAAGTATTTTGGAAAATGTGAAAACGAGAATTGCATATCTTCAAGAGACCGTTAAAACTAAAACCAATATTAGAACAAACATCTGGTTTAATAGTTTTGATAATGAACAGAAGAAGTTTTTTGAAACTCAAATTGCCCCTCAGCTGAATAACATCAGTGCAAGGGTAATTCATTTTGAACAAGCGTTTTTGAAAGAAACAACTGACTTTGTCAAGGACCATAAATCCCTGGTAAAGCAAGCTAATGAAAGTGTTGAACACATCAAAGTTTTGGAAAAGTTTAATGACTCTCTCTCCGAAGATGTTCTGACTACTGATATTATGTCCATCATTTTGCAAACATATTCTGTTGAAGATCATGAAAGACTCCAGTCTGAGACCTCCAAAATTGTTTCAAAATATGAAAAAGCTCTTATGAAACTTGAAAAAGAAAATATCTCATATTTTAAACAACTTGATCGAAAAACTGAGGAATGCAAGTATGACAAATTGTCGTATGAGCGTGCCTACAATGACATGAAAGCTAAAAATGATCTTTTGAGGGCTCAGCTGGAAAGTCAAAAAGGAAAGGCAGTGGAAACTGTGATTACAAAACCATTGACTGCGGAGAAAGCAAATGTTCTCAAACCGGTTTCAAAACCAAAAATGTCTGTTTCTTTGCCTCCTCCAAAAGTCAATGAGAAAAATGTTTCATCAAAACCAGTCACTCCACCTGTCGTGCCTAAACAAAATGTTGATAAAGGGAAAGCGGTTATTGAGAATCCTAAAGTTTTAGCACCTGGCCTTTTTAAGATGAGTACCACTAATGCGTCTGCCTCCACATCTAAAGAGACTAGGATAGCTGAAACCACCTCCCTTCATAAAAATGTGAATCCTAATGCGTGTGCCTCACCTTCTACAGGACTAGAAAGCACCTCTAGGAGCAGCAGACTAAAGCCTAAGAGCAATACAAGGAACAATAGAGTCTCGACTGCCTCTAGGAGTAGTAGCTTGAATAAAGAGAAGAAAGTAGAAGAACACCCTAGGAATTTACAGCCTTTGAATAAGAAAGACATTTCATCTGAATGTACTGAACCTATGAAACTTGCTAAGTCTAATGAATGTGTTGAATCTCTTTGTTTAACTTGCAAGAAATCTTTAAATGTTCAAGATGATTGTGTTTCTAAGAATGTGAATGATAAGCATGTTAAGAAGAACGTCCCAAAAAGTAATTACGCTAAACGAGTAGGAAGACTAGTTGCAAAACTTAGGCTTTACACTACTGACAGGAACCAACGTGTATACTTTAGGGATGATATTTGGAAACCCATGGGTAGAACTTTCACACTCCAGAATGGTACAATGAGTGATAAACCAGAATCCCCTGTAGAAAACCTCTCTGAGTGTGATAAGGATTTTACCTCTAACCCAATGGAACCTAAATCAAAACGGTTTCCACAATATTCTTTTTCTGTAACTGTCAGGTTATCGAAATTTGTCTTTGGATCGTCGACTCGGGTTGCTCCAAGCACATGACCGGGAATCTGAAGCTGCTGATCAATTTCGTCTGGAAATTCATGGGAACCGTACGTTTCGGAAATGATCATGTAGCAGCTATCATGGGTTATGGAGATCTACCTTTTGGAAATTATTTGATCACTCGGGTTTACTATGTCGAAGGGTTGGGACACAATTTGTTCTCAGTCGGGCAGTTCTGTGATGCAGATTTAGAGGTTGCTTTTAGGAAAAATGCTTGCTTCGTTAGAAACTTGGATGGCACTGATCTCTTAACTGGGAATCGTGATACAAACTTGTATGCTATCGACATTAACAAAATGGCCTCTTCATCACCAATATGTCTTATGACACGAGCATCTGGAACACAGTCCTGGTTGTGGCACAGACGGTTATCCCATCTCAATTTCGACACCATCAACAAAATTGCCAAAGACAACATCGTCAACGGACTTCCAAAGTTCAAATACACCAAGGATCACTTATGTCCATCATGTGAACAAGGAAAAAGCAAAAGAGCATCATATAAACCCAAATCCGTACCTAGTTCGGAAGCTAAGTTGCATATGTTGCAGATGGACTTATGTGGCCCAATGAGAGTTGAAAGCATTAACGGGAAAAAGTATATTCTTGTTATCGTCGATGATTATTCAAGATATACATGGGTTAAGTTTCTGAGATCAAAAGACGAAGCACCAGGCATCATCATCACCTTTTTTAAATGCATTCAAGTACTTCTTCAAACTCCAGTAAGGGTTGTAAGAACAGACAACGGCACAGAATTCACTAATCAGGAGTTAAGAGCTTATTTTGAAGATGTTGGAATTACTCATCAGACATCAGATGTTAGAACTCCACAGCAGAATGGGGTAGTTGAAAGAAGAAATAGAACTCTTGTGGAAGCTGCTCGCACAATGCTAATTTATTCTTGTGCACCGTTATTTCTATGGGCTGATGCTGTTGCCACTGCTTGTTTCACTCAGAACCGATCCCTTATCCATCCAAGATTCAATAAAACCCCATATGAAATAGTGAACAACAGAAAACCGGATATCTCTTACTTACACGTGTTTGGCGCTTTGTGCTATCCTACGAATGATAGAGAAGATCTTGGAAAACTGAAAGCAAAAGGTGATATTGGAATCTTCATTGGATATTCAGATAACTCGAGGGCATTCAGGGTGTATAACAGAAGGCTAAGGAGGATCATGGAGACGATGAATGTGAAGTTTGACGAACTTTCACAAATGGCTTCTGAGAGACTCGCTCTAGAACCCGCACTAAACCGACAGACTTCTGGACACATCAGTTCAGGACTCGTACCTCAAAGAGCTCAATCAACTTCGTTTGAAAATCCTAAAGAACAAGAATGGGAGAATTTCTTCGAGTTAATGTTCGATGAATACTATGGTGGAACTTCGACAAATGCATCAAACCATCATTCCGCTGCACCCGCTCAAAATCATCCTCCACCACCAACAGAAGATGCATCTACAACGGTCGAAACCAATGCACCAACTCCATCAACATCATCTACATCTACTCAAGTTCTTGCACCCGTTCTACCAGCAGTTGATGAGCAAAACCAAAACCAGAACGATGCAACGTTAGATGAAGACTTATTTGAAAACCCGTTTGCTACGGAATCAGCTGAATCATCTTCATGCTTACGAGAACCATCTAACTCGCATACGTATAACCAACGGTATCCTTCTACTCTGAAGTGGACAAAAGACCACCCAATTGAACAAGTTATTGGTGAACCTTCAAGGCCAATTCAGACGAGATGCCAACTTGCCACCGATTGCGACTTGTGCATTTACCTTTGCTCAATTAGCAATCTAGAACCAAAGAACATTCGCGAGGCAATGGCAGATCCCGCATGGATAGAAGCAATGCAGGAGGAACTTCTTCAATACCGTCTACATGACTCGTGGGAAAAGGTTCCAAGACCAATTGACGTTCGCGTCATCGATCTCAAATGGTTATGGAAGAACAAACGGGATGAAGAGATGACTGTTATTCGCAACAAAGCTCGTCTTGTGGCCAAAGGATACAGACAGGAAGAGGGAATAGACTTTGAAGAGTCATTCGCGCCGGTAGCTAGACTTGAAGCAGTCAGGATATTCTTGGCCTATGCAGCTCACAAGAACATCACGGTTTATCAGATGGACATTAAGACCGCGTTCTTGAATGGAACTCTGAAAGAAGAAGTGTACGTGAGTCAGCCAGAAGGCTTCATAGACATGGAACATCCAGACTACGTCTACAAACTCAAAAAGGCAATCTATGGTTTAAAACAAGCTCCGAGAGCGTGGTATGACGAACTGTCCTCTTTCCTTATCCAAAACAATTTCACCAAAGGAACAGTTGATCCTACCTTGTTTACACAAAAATGCAAAAACGACATTTTGATTGTTCAGATTTATGTGGACGACATCATCTTTGGGTCCACTAATCCGAATCTTTCAAAACATTTTGAAAATCTCATGAAAAGCAAATTTGAAATGTCCATGATGGGGGAACTAAAATTCTTTCTTGGTTTACAAATACATCAGTCCCCTCGTGGAATTTTTATTAATCAAGCTAAGTATACAACTGAGATTTTGAAAAATCATGGTATGGACAATTGTGACTCGGTCGGAACACCAATGGTAACATCACCAAAAAATTGGAGCCGATTTGTTTGGGAAACCTATTGATCCGAAGAAATATCGGAGCATGATTGGTTCTCTCATGTATCTTACTGCTAGTCGACCAGATATTCATTTTGCTGTTTGCTTATTAGCACGGTTTCAGGCTAAGCCTACCGAACTGCACCTCAAAGAGGTTAAACGGATCTTTCGGTACCTGAAGACATCCATTCACATGGGACTTTGGTATCCGAAGGAATCCGGATTTGATCTAATTGCCTTTTCAGATGCGGACCACGCAGGTGATCAAGTTACAGCAAAAAGTACATCTGGAGGAGCACAATTTTTGGGTGAAAAGCTAGTCAGCTGGTCTTCAAAGAAACAAGATTGCACTGCACTATCAACCGCTGAAGCTGAGTATGTGTCTCTATCTGCGTGTTGTGCTCAAGTTCTATGGATGAGAACACAACTCACAGATTATGGCTTTACTTTCGATAAAATACCTATGTATTGTGACTCGAAAAGTGCCATAGCCATATCATGCAATCCTGTTCATCACTCAAAGACTAAGCATATTAGAGTCCGCTATCACTTCATCAAAGAGTACGTCGAAAATGGTACTGTTGAATTATTCTTCGTGAAGACTGATTACCAACTCGCCGATCTATTAACAAAAGCCCTTCCAAAAGAAAGGTTTGAGTATTTAGTTCGACGAATTGGAATGCGAAGCCTAACCCCTGAGGAGTTAGAACGTCTTCTCGAATCTTCTTGAAAATGATTTTCCAAAAAGCTTCACTGTAAATATTTTTGAAAAACAAAATACAAAATTTGAAAAACCAACAAAAGCAAAATATAAAAATATAAAACTTTCAAAAACACAAAAACAATATAAAATCAAAAAAAATCCAAAAATATTCTTCTCACGACATGTCTCTTGTATAATCGATATTCTGTACGTTTCTAGAAATGTCATTCAACAATGATACGGGCATGTACAGATGCTTGAGCGAGAGTTCTTTAATTTGTTTTCTAAAACATGTCGTTTCTCAAAATTTCTTCAATGATGGCTTTCGTATATTTCAGTACGAAACCCGGACCGAAATGATGACTTTTGATTATTTTCAAATCAAAACTCGTGCTTTGATCGAAAAATGAGGTGTACGCTTCAGTGCACTACATTTAAAAATGGTGAGAAATCATCATCATCTTGAGCACCTTTTCAAGATTGTGCAATTTTTTGTGCTCAAGATAACTCCCTCTAAAAACCCTTTAATTGATTATGCTTTATTAAAGGGGGAGTATAAAACAAAAATGTTCCAAATTCATGCTTAAATCAAATCCGTTTGTCTCCCCAAAAGATTCTAAAATGTTGTTTAATCCGTTGATATCAAAAATATCACGCTTATGCTATTTTTGAGGGGGAGGAGACGTGATTAAAATGTGATCAAAATCGTTGTTTGAATCTCAAAATGAGCTCGACTCAGACGGAACCAATGAATTGACGAGCAATTATGTACCATCTCGAGAAACTTTCTATGGACTTGACCAGGACGGGTAATAATTTCAAGCTAGTTCTCTAGTGATGTAAACGTGTCTCGAATCGGTCTTGTTCATTTAAAGTCGATCAATTCAAAAAGTGCGAACTCTACCCTCTATGTGCAGATTTCTGTCAAAACTTATGAGCACATGTGAAGGGGGAGTGTTTCTGAAAATATAAAACTCACGGAGTGTTTCAAACATGTTTTCTATCATAAACACTCTGAGAGATTTTCAAGAAAAATGGTTTTATGGCAACAATAGGACAGTCATGGAGTTATAAGGTGACTAAGGATAGGAAATTCGTCCTATGATCCGCCAGAGCCGGAGGGATCTACCCAAGGACATCACCAATAGTGTAGTATTAGAAGTCCTTAGGTATGATTGAAAAAAGGAGTAATGAGAGAAAGGAGAAAGAAGGGGTTGAAGAATTAAAAAGAAATGTAATGAGAAAGGGTGAAAAGAAATAGCCCTCCATATTCAACCTTAGGACAGAAACCGGGTTCAATTCATCTGCTACTGGTTGTCACTAGATGACACTGGTATTGAAGACCAAGACGTCATGGACCCAGTGACGCACTGCACTAAACCTTCTAGCCACTCAATTCCTCTCAAAAGGGATTTGTTTCATTCTCACTGGGAACCCTACATAATCTATTGACTTTCTCTTAGAGATCGTTGGTATTGAAGAAGGAGACCCTCTCCCTAGTCTCCGCTCAGGAAAACCAAAATGCACTATTGAGTCTAGAGCCACGAGATTCATCAAAAGATCTCACAGGAACACATGACATGACATCGCTTGTTGTTCATCAATAAAGGCACAAGTGATATATTCTAGAGTCCTACGCAGATCTTAGCAATTTGCCAGAACATTTATGAGAAGTTTCACTTTTGTGATCTTCAGTGATTGAATGGAAACTCCTGCCAGGGTCAACATCAAGCAGCCCTGACAGCAGGTCACTTCGGTAATTCTCCGTGGATTACGCTTAGTGTGTCTCAAACGGTCTACAGTCGTGAGGTGATACTTTGGTGTACCTCAGCGACTCATCTGAACTGTAGATGTACTTTGGTATATCGTGTTATCTCACTTGTGGGACTCCAGTTCAGGAACGGCCTCTGTGAGAATTAGAGACGTGTTTTCACACTATGTTGTTAACACCCTCGAAATTCAAACTTGTAAGTGCCGGAATCCGCTTATTACTAACCTGTTTTATGTTTTTCTTCTTATGGAAGCTCCGGAGCGGATGGATCGTGCAGACTCGCCACATGCTCATACCAACAACACATGAAAGTTCTCATCATAATCAAAGGAGATGATTCTTCGTCAATGTCAAAGAATCTACAAAGTTTAAAGACTCCAGAACTACATCATTGGTAACCAAAAGAAAAATAGAAGTGTGAGCATGGTGGAGAAAGAAATGGAGAATGACGTGGAGACACCTAACCAACGAAGCTGACAACGGCAGACAACCACATTATCTGATCACAAAGCATGAAGGAACAAAGAATCTAGACTATTCAATATCTACACACAAAGTCCTAGCTCAAGAAAAGTAGAGACCTAATCAAGTGGAGCATCGTTTGAATGACCACCCCTTAGGGGGAGATTGTTAGCCTTAATAGTTTTATTAGAAGTGATGGTCATTCACGTTTAGGAACTTTGTATCGTGTGTTAGATATCGTGATAGAATAGTCAACGGGCTCGTGGATTGGACTAAGCTAAATGGGCTTTAGTTTAGTTAAGCTAGCATTGAATAATGGCGTGTAACCCATGTCCAAACCCAAGTCCACGAAGCCCAAGCCAAGCCCATGGAAAGCCTTTAGGGCAACATGTGTCTTGTACTATAAATACCCCTCAAATGGTCATTTGAGGGGTGTGCTTGAAAGTGTGTGTGTGTGTGTTTTCCCTTATTGAATATACAGCATCTTGTGTTTATCTTATCCTCTCACATACACGGATTTTATATCATCAAGTCACCATCTTTCTCATCTTATTTCTAAGCTTTGTTTGTGTTTGTTTCACGTGGGTATACTTGTATACGTGTTGGGTTTGCTTGGTAAAGTGATAAGGTTGATAAATCTAAGGTCCTACAGTGCGAAATAATTTACCTAAGAAGTTAGACGATCCCGGGCTATTTACTCTTCCGTGTAGGCTTGGAACTTCCAAACCTCTCGATGCTCTAGCCGACTTAGGATCATGCATCAACCTTGTTCCGTTGTCCCTCCATAGAAGCCTTAACTTAGGTAAGATAGAACCAACGGAAACCATCTTAGGTCTAGCAGATGGTAGTGTTGCACATCCGGTAGGAATAATAAAAGACATGGTAGTACACGTAGGAGAGTTGACTCTTTTGGCCGACTTTCATGTGCTAGACATGAATAAGGACCCGACATGCCCATTACTAGTAGGAAGAGGATTCTTAGCTACCGCTAGTGCCATCATTGATTGTAAGATGTCCAAGATAGTGGTAGGAGAGGGGAGTGCTAGGTAAATTTACGATGTCAAAAGGCATACGTACTACAAAGAAGAGGAAATCCCACATGAGATTAGGTTGGATAGGACCCCTTCTAGATATGGACCTTGGATAGATAAGAACCTCATAGGCCCCCAACGACCTTTCTACTTAGATGAAGCCTTTGCTAGTAAAGCAACTTTCCATGAAAAAGAGATGGCTAGGGACATGGAAGTGAACCCGTTCGAGGACACCTTAGTATTTAGGAAGATGACCGAGTTCCTAGGAAGTTTGCCCGTTAACCTTGTCATGAATAGGTGGAAAATTGAAAAGCCTAAACATAAGTGGGATTGGAATAAACCACCTAGTGATGGTAATGGAGAGTGGCACATTAGGATAACAATCTATGATCCCGATGGAGAGAAATTTGAAAAGGCATATCGAACCGAACGTACTACTAGGAACCTAAATGATAAGTTTGATCCTTATGACATTGTTAAGGATAAGCTTACTTATATCGGTACGTGAGGGCACGACTACGAGTCTAGCTACAAGACTCTTAAATAAAGAAAAGCGCTTCGTGGGAGGCAACCCATGCTTAATTGTTTGCTTGTTAGTGTCATATATCTTTTGTTAATTGTTTATTCTCATGTTTAAATTTGTAAAAATGCTTTATTTTGTTTTTAACCTCGTCTTAATTGCATATAAAGGTATTTTACATAAAGGATAAGTGTAGGGAGGATTACACACGTTTTCAAAAGAAACGTAAACATGAGAATAACAATTCATTAAAAGATATATTTGTGTGTTTGTTCGAGTCAAATGCTTGTATCGACTCATAATGGATGTTTTGCAGAAATTTTTCCAGATTCTAAAGATGTAAATTTTCCAGAATTTTTTTCAGAAAATCGCAGACCAGTTTTTGTCAGGATAACCTGACGGCGTCAGGATTGCAACCTGACGGCGTCAGGAAGGAGTAAAAACAACAGATTACTTTTTTCTCGTTTTCTGAGCTACTTATAAATTTTTGGAATTTTCCAGGTCTTAATTTTCTAGAAATTCTGTAAACATCCATTCCACAAGCATTATATCCTAGTTTAGTAGAGTCTTATATATATTATTACCGCCGATTTTACGCGAAGGTTTCGTTTGTTTTCTTCAATTGTACAGGTTTCATTTATCAAGAAGAAGAAACAAAAGATTGGAAGGAGCTTTGCACGCACACATTCTTCTTGGAAAGGATTTAACCACTACTTCACACACGGATCCTACCGAGCTAATCAGGGGAGTACTAGTTTCTTTCGTTTTTAATTACCTTCCATTATCATACCTTTGATACTTTCGGGGAACATTGGGGACAATGTTCAGTTTAAGTGTAGGGAGGGAAAATAAAACGAGAACTTTGAAACTATACTTATCCTTGATAATTTGCTTTGTCCAATTGTATTTGTGTAATAAACCATGAGAAAATGTCGGTTAGGGTAATTTTGGCACCAAATTTAAAATTTTTCATGATATATAGGAGTGGGCCATTAGTCTTAACAAAAGCGTCTCACGGATAGGAAGTTGCATGACTAGCACAAAAACCCTTTACCACCTAAATTCCACCCAAAATGTGAGGATCGCCCTTAGATTAGTAGGAATTAAAAGCATTCATCTTTAATGTTTAGAGTGTAAACCGGTAGTATATTAGATTCTAGAACTTGTTTTGTGATGCATCCCGAGATCGCTAGTAAGACTACACTTGTGTAGTTAGGAATAACTAAATGATAAGAGGCATTAGGATAACCCTTGTTTGATACCCGTAATATAATTACTTCTTCCACATCGGTTGAGTAATTCCCCCACACCCTTTGCGTTGTACTCATCTTTAGTACACGATACCCCTAGTTAACCCCTCAGAGCCTATCATTTTCGCGGTTCTCGTGATGTTTCGGTTTTTCCGGAATATCAATGAAGAGCATTGTTTACACCCCACCCCCAAATATACACCCAAATCGCCTTAGCCTACCTTGTATGCACTCACTTTTAGTGCATTATTGTTATCACCCTAAACCCTTAGTTCAATTATCTAGTTGCTTGCATGAGTTGCTAAGTCGAGTCATATCATTTGTACACAGTTTTGGGACGATTGGGACTCATGGGAAAAAGTTAAAGTTTATAAAATGATTGGAAGGGAACGTTAAATTCCCTAATTTGTGTAATAACATACCACAAGTGTTTTGATCTTTTTAATTCGGGTCAAATTAGTGTTAGAGTAATAAAAACTCAAGTGTAGGGATGTGCCTTTAAATCCCTATCATTTTGATGTTACCATAGAGGATGGTAGAGTAAAAGTGTATGAAAAAAAAATCAAAAAAAAATAGAAAAAAGAAAAGAAAAGAAAAAAAATAGAGTGAAAAAAAAAAAAAAAAAAAAAACGGGCTACCATTCTACATCTATCTTTTAAATTTATGTTTGTTTAATTCAGTTAGCTAGAGTCTAGAGTGTCGAGTCTTGGCTTAGCAACGCCATTCTTCGTATGCTTGTAACATAAGATATTTTTGACTTGCCACCACTAAATAGCCTATCCCACCAAACCCTTTATTTCCCTACCGTAAGCCTAACATTACAACCCTTTAAAGACCTCTTTGATAGTCTTTTCTAGGTGCTTACGCCAAAGCGATGGAGGTTTGATCTATTCTCAAGCCTATGGTAATCTATGTACTAGGACCGGTTAATGAGTGTTTATCTTCCATTTCCAACTTGTTATATTTCATATACACCCGAGAGAGATGTCAGTATCCAAACACCCCATGTGAGGTGCTAGTATGTAATTTCCGTGCTTGTTATAACTTTTGCGGGGCTTATATGTGTTGTGGACTGTTTTAAACCAATGCTTCATGACCCTTAACTTATAAATTAATTGGCTAAAAGCACATTTGCTTGAGGACAAGCAAATACCAAGTGTAGGGATATTTGATAAGGTTTTAAAATGTACCTTTTTGAGGGGTCGTTTAAGCCCTTATTTGATCACTTTTGTATCCGTTATTACTTAATATCGTTCCTTTTCACTTTTTAGGTCTCTTGAAGGCAAATTGCTGTAATGGCACTTATTTGGACGAAAAGGCGCGGATATACGAAGAAAATGGCCAAAGTCAAGAATCGAGACGCTCAAGCTGCTGAAAACACAAGGTGACGGCGTCACTGCTTAACTGCGACGCCGTCGGAGGATTTTGTGACGGGACAGAAGCCAAAACTCTTATTTTCAAGTGACGACGTCAAGTTATAAAAGAGTAGGCCGTCGCAACTCAGACGGCCTAGATTCGATCCAGACGGCGTCAGAAGCTGAAGAGGACGGCGTCACAAGCACAAGGTGACGCCGTCGCAAGACTAACGTGGCCAAGACGAAACCCTAATGACGGCGATCCGACGGCGTCACAAAACATAAGGTGACGCCGTGATCTGTGCTAAACCGTCAAGTCTAATCACACAAGCTGGCCACTTGTGAATGGCCAACCGTAACAGACTTAAAACTGCTTAAAACACAAATACAATGAAGTCCTGGAGAATATAATGAATTCCCGGGTCGTTTAGTCCCACGGAGACTCAATGGTGTGTCAAAACAAACTCAGAGGATAGAATGATCACTAAGGATAGTGATCTGTAAAGGTTTTGATTAGAAATATTACACTACTGATTGATTGGAATGGAATAGGATACAGAACTGGAAAACACAACAATCAGATAAAAGAAACGTAAATACGTACGTTTAAAAACTACGTAAACGTACCAAATAAAAAGTAAAATCTAAGAAATAAAGGACCTAAAAAGATGAAAATAACATTTTTAGAATCCTAAAAATAAAAGAAAATTATTAGAAAAAGAAAATTATTTTTAACACTATTTAATTAATTATTATTAATTAAAAACTATTTTAACTATTTAATAAATACTCTAAAATAGAAGAAAATACAAAATAAGGTTAGAAAAATAAACTTATGATTCAGAAAAATCTAAAATACTATAAAACTAATTTTAAAATTAAAAATATATTTTTCACACTTTTTATCTAATTATTACTAATTAATTATTATTTAAAATACACTTAAATACTAGAAAATATAAAATAAACTTGGAAAAATAAAATTTTAACTTGGAAAAATCTAAAATATGATAAAACTAATTTTAAAACTGAAAAGATATTTTTTATGCTTTTTAATTATTTATTACTAATTAATTACTATTTTTAACTATTTAAAATTATAATAAATACTAAAAAGATTAGGAAAATTATGAAACTTTTTCTAAAAATAACTTATGATAACAGAAAACTAAGAAAAATAGAAAAACAAGATTTGCTTATTAATAAGCTAGAAAGAAAAATCAAAAAGCTAAAACCTATTAAATAAATGCTATCACTGATTTTAAATTGGTCTTTTTCTGGATTTTCTTTTTGAAAACTACTTTACTACTGATATTATGAAACTTTAATAAAGACAAAAATTTTACAAACTTGAAATAAGCTGTTTGATGGGCTTAATATCCCAACAGATGGCTTAAGAGCTTATTTTGTGGAAATAAGCTCAAACAAGCTAACCAGCTGAAACAAAAGCTCAAAATGGATGCAAGTAGACTACTGCTACTCAAATGAAGCTAAAACACACAGATAAGCACATTGCTAAGATAGAAATAAGCAGATAAGCACTTTGCTATTTGTGATGAAAAACAGAAAATGGGACAAAGTTAGGGCTTATTGCAGCCCTAGCAAACAAGCTAGAAATTGAAAAACAAAGCTTGATACTTCAAGATGGCCAGGTTGGCTTTCCAAAGAACCAAAGAACACAAGATTTGAGCAACTAATAAGCTTTATGCAAGCTTATCAAGTTGGTCCACCCAACTGTGCACAGGGCACCCTTTTCAGTCAAGGTATCAAAAGAAACCAGAAAATAAGCACTTAATAAGCTGATTTACAGAGAACTAATATTTTTCTAATTTTGTTTAGCAACCAAACTTTGATAATCCAAAAGCTTATAAGCTGAATCTTACTAATGAACACACAGCAAAAAGATCTATTTTATTCAAAAACGACCAAGTTGGAAATTTGACTTTTTAAGAAAACTAGCTAAGTTGACCAAAATGAACTTTGAGTTGATTACAATCACTGATTATGTTATGTTAAGGTGTAATAAGACTAACTTGAGCAAGATTAACAACTTCCTAACACAGAATCATGATCATGAATCCTAAAAATCAAACAGTGAGCTCATAAGATGAGATCAAATGTACTTTTGACTTTTGCTTGAATGAGTACTGAATTTCTTGACTTCTTTAAGATATTATGACCAAGTGTGACTCTTGACAACAACAATTTCAACCTTTATCAAACTCTAACACAGTTTCACTACTCAAATCCAAACAAGCTTATATTTGACTGTTTGGGTGATTTTCAAAGCTAAACAAAGATTAAAACCATTAGCTTGATTTCAGATCTTATATAATCACTTATTAAGACTAATTAAGCTTTAAACAACAACCCTTATAACATAAAACTCAGAAATGACCAAGATGCAATTTTAACTGTTAAAAGGAAATTTTATAAACTACAAATTTTTAGGAACAACAAACTGATTTTAATGATCAAATACACTTAACTACTGCTAAATAACACCAAGAAACAGATATTAAAGCTAATGAGCAACTTCAACAATAATATGCAAAAGTGATCAAAGGTGCTTACAAAAGCTTCCAAGCTCAAAACTGAGAATCAGAACCAATGAACACCCCTATTAGCTTACCACTAAGCTACTAACCCAAGGCCATCCATAATTCACCCTGCTCCAGCTGTGTACATCATTTCCAAGTGATTTTTGAATTTTCAACTATTTAATTGGTATTTTTGGTGATTTTTTATTTTAACTTCTAAACTGGATTTTAAGATATCTAATAGCTTTTATAAGCTATCTAGGAGCTTATGTGTACTATATCAGTCCATACAAACAACAAACAACAACATTAGCACAAATTGAGATTTTTAAATGAAAACTGCATAAAATGAAATTGATACTAAAAACTTGAAATTGATTATTGAAAAGGATTCAAATACACTTAAGAAACTTAGACAGAGCACATGGAATTGAAAACATACACTAGAAAGCTTAGATAAAAAAAAAAGACTAAAGAAAATTTTTATTACACTAGATACTTAGATACATTGCATCTCTCTCTCTATATAATGACTTTTGTGAATCTCTGATGTCCTCTGAATCTATCCCACCAAAATCTAGCCATTGGATCTTTGAAATGCATCAAAACCGTTCACTTGTAAAATTTGGCGCCAAATTCTTCTTTGAGCAGGTTTGAGGAATTAATGGGTTTGGTTGAGTCAATTAAGAGAGTTTGGGTGTTAGTGGAGGTGGAGGGGACAAGGTAAGGGGAGGGGGGTTGAAAAAGTTGAGAAACCATTACTGGTTTTGGGTTTCAGCTGGGGAGGAGGAAGAGCTACAGTGGAGGTGGTTTTTGGGCGGGGTGAGGTGGATTTGACTATTGTTGACCGGAGGCTAATAATACAAAGGGTCGGGTCAAGGGTTTGGGCCAGCTGACTTAGGATTGGATTTGGGCCTAGTTTATGTTTTGGACTTGGTTTAATATAAGTGTCCGTTTGGTTAAGCTAGCACAAGGACCAAACATGTAATTTATCCAAACTCAAGGACTGAGAGTGAACTTTTTCCAATGCTCTCACAAGGACCAAACTTGACAACTTTGATAGAACAAGGACCACTTTTGCATAAAATTCATTTTAAAAGGTCCAAGGACTAATTTTGCAATTTTCCAAAGTTTAGGGACCTTTCTTGCCAATTGACCAAAGAATCATTCAAGGATCATTTTTTTTACAACTTAGAATACTTCAGGGACCTTGAATGATAAAATTCCATATTTTGATATTCCAGGGACTAGATTTGACAACTTTTAAAACTTGGGGGACTAAAACTGCCAATTTTGCAAACTTGATACATTTTTCATCTGATTTTGATATTTTTGCATTTAAAACACATAAAACACTGATTTGTGATATTTTGATCATTTTGATGTGTTTCTGAGTGTTTTCAGATGATTCTGCAGTTTAGATTGTACAAAAATGATGAGTATTTAGACACTCATCAATCCCCCACACTGAGATATTGCTAGTCCCTAGCAATGATTTGAGAAAACTTGATGGATTTGAAAAACTCTTTACCAAAAGCCATCACTTCTGGAGTAGCCAAATGTTTCAGTTCAAGTAAGAACCATGGTACACTGATAACCATCTGATTTATTGGCAAATCATAAACCATATAACGGATTTGATGTGTCTTTACCAGAAGCCGTACCCTTCTGGACTAGCCAACTCTTAGATAAATTATCAGAATTATCTTTGGTGAGCTTAATACCAATTATGGATTTTCCACTGCCTTTACCACAAGCCATAACCTTGCGGGCTAGCCAACTCTTCACTTTTTAGGATATGGTGAGTTGAGAACCATACAATTTTGGGCAAATTGCAAGCCATATAAACGGATTTGAGAAATCTTTACCAAAAGTCGTTTGCTCCTGGATTAGCCAATCCTTTTGTCTTACAGACAAGGCGGACTGATAACCAAGCTGAGTAAGTGTAGAACACTTACTCCAAAAAAAATTTTTGGCCAAAAACGGGGGAATTGGGCGGATAATATATGATAAAATTCGTGAGAATTCCCCCCCACACTTAGAAATGAATATTTCCCTCAATATTCAAAGTACCGGCGGTTATGCCGAAACTGAGAACGTAAAAGGGAAATACTACGGCCATTATTTAGAAGATTTTTTTTTTTTTTTTTTTTTTTTTTTAGAACATGATTTTATATACAACAGTGTGGGGAAACTCCCCCACACTAGGGTGGTAGAAAGGGGTTAAGAAGACAGAAATATGGGTGAAAACCCATATGGTGCGTGCTAATGTTTTTGATTACCGAGTCACTAGCTTGACTCGATCCCCGCATTCATTGGTTTATGGGGAAGGTTTGTAAATCCGGGACAATCACAGATGGAATGTCCTCTCCAAAGTAATGCTTCACTCGATGACCATTCACTTTAAAATTAGGACCATCGGGCTGAGATAACTCAACGGTACCATAAGGATAAACCTTAGCAATGGTGAATGGACCAGACCAACGGGACTTGAGCTTTCCCGAGAAAATCTTCAATCTGGAATTGAAAAGAAGGACTCGATCACCAACGTTGAAAACGCGGTTCTTGATCTTGGAGTCATGAATCTTCTTTGTCTTTTGCTTGTAGATCAAAGAGTTCTCGTAAGCTTGATCACGAAGTTCATTTAATTCATTCATTTGAACTTTTCTATGATCACCAGCTGTCTGAATATCGAAATTTGCATGCTTCAAGGCCCAGTATGCCTTGTGCTCTAACTCAATCGGAAGATGACATGCCTTCCCGTACACTAGCTTGTATGGAGTACACCCGATGGGTGTTTTGTAAGCTGTACGAAAAGCCCAGAGTGCGTCATCAAGTTTATCCGACCAGGATGCACGATTTTCGCCTACTGTCCTTTCAAGGATTCTTTTAATACCACGGTTTGAAACTTCCACCTGCCCACTTGTTTGGGGGTGGTATGCAGTAGAGAGACGGTGGGTAACACCATACTTTTGCATGACTCTTTCAAATTGGTCATTACAAAAATGTGTACCACGATCACTGATTATCGCTCTCGGAGTTCCAAACCTGGCAAAAAGAGATTTCAAAAACTTCACAACAACTCGGGCATCATTAGTAGGTAAAGCTTTTGCTTCAACCCATTTTGACAAATAGTCAACAGCCACGAGTATGTACTTGTTACCACGAGAAGATGGAAATGGCCCCATAAAATCAATACCCCATATTTCAAATATCTCACAAACTTGAATGGCATTTTGTGGCATTTCATTCCTTTGAGAGATATTACCATGACGTTGACAAGCGTCACAGGCTTTGACAAAATCGAGGGCATCCTTATAGATTGTGGGCCAATAGAATCCGGAATCAAACACCTTTTTGGCGGTGTAGTTGGGACTATGATGGCCCCCGGTGGGTCCAGCATGGCAAGCTGTGAGAATGTCAATAGCTTCCTGTCCATAAACACACCGTCGGATGACTTGATCCGCACAGATTTTGAACAAGAAAGGGTCGTCCCAGAAATAATGTTTAACATCTTTGAAGAATTTGTTCTTCTGCTGGGTCGACATCCCTTTCACAATGAAGTTACCCGCATGGTAATTTGCAAAGTCAGCAAACCATGGGGTGGTAGAATTTCCACGAAAAGAAACCGCATTGAGTGTTTCGAGAGGAAATGTTTCATTTATTTCCTTTTTCTCGAAAACATCTTGGTGAGGGTTTTCTAATCTGGATAGATGATCAGCAGCTAGATTCTCAGCTCCTTTTTTATCACGTATAATGATATCAAATTCTTGGAGGAGGAGAATCCAACGAAGCAATCTCGGCTTTGCATCTTGTTTTGCAAAGAGATATTTAAGAGCCGAGTGATCCGTATACACCACGCATTTGGTCAAGATTAAGTACGGCCGAAACTTCTCAAATGCATACACCACGGCTAATAGCTCTTTTTCTGTGGTGGTGTAATGAGTTTGAGCTTCAGTCATAGTCTTACTTGCGTAGTGAATAGGCTGAAAATGCTTGTTTCTTCGTTGCCCTAAGACTGCACCGATAGCAAAATCACTTGCATCGCACATGAGCTCAAAAGGCAAGTCCCAGTCGGGAGCAACGAGGATGGGTGCTTCAGTAAGCTTTTTCTTCAATGTTTCAAAAGCTATGATGCACTCGGGTGAGAAGATAATAAGGAGCATCCTTTTCAAGAAGATGGGTCATAGGCCGGGCGATTTTGGAAAAATCTTGTATGAATCTACGATAGAAACCGGCATGACCTAAAAAACTCCTAATACCTTTGACGGTAGTAGGATGAGGTAATTTAGCAATAACATCGACTTTTGCTCTGTCTACCTCAATCCCGTTCTTCGAAATCTTATGGCCAAGGACAATGCCTTCTTTGACCATAAAGTGACTTTTCTCCCAGTTTAGACAAAGATTGGTGTCTTCACACCTTTGAAGCATTTTATCTAAATGGGAGAGACATGATTGAAAAGAATCCCCAATGACCGAGAAGTCATCCATAAACACCTCCATTGTTTCCCCGATCATGTCGTGGAAAATGGCCATCATACATCGTTGGAACGTGCCAGGAGCATTACATAAGCCAAAAGGCATACGTTTGTAGGCAAAAGTCCCGTATGGGCAGGTGAATGTGGTCTTCTCTTGATCCTGTGGATCAATAGGGATCTGAAAGTAACCCGAGAAACCATCAAGGAAACAATAGTATTCATTCCCTGCTAATCTCTCAAGCATCTGGTCCATAAAGGGTAGAGGAAAATGGTCTTTACGGGTGGCGTCATTCAACTTACGATAGTCAATGCAAACACGCCATCCCGTAACCAATCGAGTTGGGATTAACTCGTTATCTTCATTTGTGATAACAGTAATGCCACCCTTTTTCGGAACACAATGAATTGGGCTAACCCAAGGACTGTCTGAGATTGGGTAAATCAATCCTGCATCAAGAAGTTTGATAACCTCCTGTTTGATAACATCATGGATTTTTGGATTCACTCGTCTCTGATGTTGAACTGCTGGTTTAAAGTCATCCTCCATCAAGATTTTATGAGTACAAAACTCAGGGTTGATACCCTTGATGTCGGAGAGTTTCCAAGCAATTGCTTGCTTGTGTGACTTTAAGATTTTTATGAGAGCAGCTTTTTCATCTTTACTCAAATCTCGAGCAATAATGACGGGTAATTTATCATCACCCTCAAGAAATGCATACTCGAGATGAGGAGGTAAGTCCTTAAGCTCAACCTCAGGAAATTCTTCAGTTTTCTCAACTGACTTGACTTTCTTGTTATGAAGTTTGATGGGAGGGAGAGGAGGAGAAGTGTCCAGATTTAACACTTTCTTTAGAAGAATATCTCCCTCCAGATTAATCTCATTTTGATTAATCTCATTAGGAATTGAATCACTAGAGTGAGGGGTTGATGATGGATCATCATTGAGCAACTTCTCAATAAAAAGTATGTCCCCCTCAATATCAATAGGAGCGTGATCAATTTCCCATGGAACAGAATCACTAGCCAAGTATGCTTCAATCTCATCTAAGATGAAGTCGCTTCCCTCAAACGGAGTGAGAGAAGGGGTAGAATTGGCTATGATAGGTTGGGAAGATGTGGTGGTATCCCCACTCACAGAATTATGAGAAAAACCAAGAACTTTTTGAGAGTACTCGTCAGAAGCAACATCAATGATATCTATTCGGTTAACCGATTCAGAATCATAATTTGCGGAGTACCTCGAAGTTTGGTCAAGGTTGAAGGTGACAGCTTCATTACCAACACGCAATGTGATTTCCTGCTCAAATACATCAATGAGACCACGGCCCGTTCTCAGGAATCCTCGACCAACAATGAGAGGAACCCGATGATCGGCATCAAAATCAACAACCACGAAGTCAGCTGGGAAATGGAACTTTCCTACTTTCACAAATACGTCCTCAGCAATGCCAAGAGGACGGGATATGGAACGATCTGCAAGCTCGAGAGTCATGCATGTAGGAGTAAGTTCCGGAAGAGAAAGTTTCTTCCACACTGAATAAGGCATAAGGTTTATGCTTGCACCAAGATCTGTTAGGGCAAAGCATTCAACCATTCCTGGGAATACACAAGGTAAGAGAAATTTCCCAGGATCTCCAAGTTTCTCAGGAAGCTTCTTCAGAATAACTGCTGAGCAGTTCTCGTTCAGTGGAGTTTTTGCCATTTCAAACAGCTTTTCCTTATTGCTTAACATGTGTTTGAGAGTCGATGCAAACTTGGGCATCAGCATGATAGCATCCGCAAAGCTTATGTCAAAGTGTAATTCTTGGAAAATTTGGAAAAATTTGTCCATTTGATGACTGGCTTTCTCGCGGAGCTTTTGCTCATTCAAACGTGATGGGTAAGGAATAGAAGATTTGGATTTCTGATTCTCAACAGGAGCTACAGGAGGTTCAAAAACAACTCCTTGATTTGACTTGGGTTTCTGGACCACTTGAGGTTGGACTACCGAAGGTTGGACGTGTGCAGTACTTCGTGGGCTAGAATAATGCACCTTGTCCGTAGTTTCCTTGGTAACTTGACTCATTGCCACAGGTGGAGGAGGCATTGGAGTCGTAGGTCCATTGTGTGTCGGAGGTTCACTTTCCACTACCTTTGGGAGAGAAGAAGAAGAAGAGGTAGTAGGAACAGCAGGTCCATCATATGAAACACCACTTCTGGTTGTGATCGCCTTTGCATCGCCCCTCGGGTTAGCGATCGTGTTGCTCGGAAGTTTTCCTGAGCCCGAGGGTTGATCATTTAAAGACTTCTTAAGATCAGCAATCTGACTGACCAACAACCTGTTCATTTCATCTTGGGACTTCATGAACTGCTTCAGTAACTCATCAGATGATGGTACTGGAGGAACAATGACGGGAGGAGCTGGAGGGACAATTTGAGGTCGTATGTTTTGATTATAGCCAAAATTCCCTTGATTAGGATTCATATTCCCATGAAATTGATTCCCTCGATTGAAATTGTTTTGATGAAGGTTCCCTTGATGTTGGAAACCTTGATTGGGTCCAGGATAGAAATTACTTTGGTTTTGATAACCTTGGTTCATTCTTGGTTGGTTCTGATTCCGGTTTTGCATGTTGTGATTCTGGTTAAAACCGGGTGGTGCCTGATTAGTGTTAGCACGGTAGTGTGGTTCATTTTGAGGACGGTATTGATTACCTCCTTGCTGTGAACTACCGGCTAGAGCATTGGCTTCAAAAGGACTACCATCGGTGGCAGTACAATTGTAGTAAGCATGAGGACCACCACAAGTGACACAACTCTCAACTTTTTTCACTTCACCATGTGTTGGTGTCTGAGTGAAGGTGACTTTCTTTTGGTTAGCAAGAACCAAAGCCTGAACAATGTCTGTGAGTTTGTCAATCTTAGCATCGGTGCTAGATGTACTCACGGGGGATGAAGAAGAAGGTCCAGCATGAGACTGATATGTCTTTGCTCTGAAAGGACGGACCTGAGATTTGTTCTCAATGATTTGCAAGGCCTCTTTTGTGGTCTTGCTCAGGAAATTACCTCCCGCGGAGGCATTCAAAGAGTCTTGATTGGTCTGGTTGAGACCATTATAGAAAGTATCCATTTGCATTAACTCGGTAAAACCGTGATGCGGACACTTGCGAAGCAACTCTTTGTAACGATCCCATGCCTCCCCGAATGATTCATCAAATCTCTGAGAAAATTTCATTATCTCATTCTTAAGACTTGTGGTTCGGGATGGAGGATAGAACTCGTTAACGAACTTGGTGACAAGATCTTCCCATGTCTCTATAGAACGAGGGGGTTGTTTCTCAAGCCAATTCCGGGCTTGTCCCTCTAGAGAAAATGGGAACAGAAGAAGCTTGATAGCTTCATGTGGGACATTCTTGTACTTGATGGTAGATGCAATCTTATTAAACCATCGAATGTGTGCATGAGGATCATCCCGCTCAAAACCATAGAATTGGCTTTGGGTTACTAGATTAAGCAACCCGGTTTTGAGCTCGAAAGTGTCAGCCACGATGGCTGGGACAACAATGGCATCTCCGTAACCCTCGATGGGTGCTTGGAGAAGCTCATTCATGGGTTTGTCTTCTGCCATTTCGACAGGAGGTGGTGGTGGTAGACGTTCCTCAGTCACGGCTGAAGGAGCTGAACGTCCTCTACGTCTACGAGGAATGTTTCCAAGTTCAGAAAGTGGACTTGTAGAGCTGGAAGAACGAGTGCGCATGCACTATGTATAAAAATCAATTTTCAAAACAAATGAGGCAAAACGACAAGAGAACTTAACCAATAATCACAAATGAAATGGCTTCTTTGAAAAAGGTACACCAAATCACAAGTGACACAAAGGCAAGTTTTAAATCTGATGTTCGGGAACTTATTATGGTCGCACCCCCAGTTAGGTAGTGCACTGCCTTGATTTGCGGTGGTTGATTTTTATGTATTAATTAAGTACCACTGAAAAGACGTAGGTAAGATTTGTGCAAATGGGTTCAAAAACTTTTGGACAATATTTTTGGTATCGTCTCGTTTAACCAAATCGTACTGTTTTAAGAATCACCTTAAAGACAATACAAGATAGAAAACGCTACGATTGTTTTGTTGTTTTATATTGTTTTTGGGTTTTAACACTTTAGGAAAAGTGTTAATGAACTTTTTGATTTTCTTATAACTTTACAAAAACTTTTTACAAATGATGGGGTATGTGCAAGAATGGGTCTGAAAATGGCTAAACACACGCTAAAGCCTCCCCGGCAGCGGCGCCAAAATTTGATATGTGCTAAACCGTCAAGTCTAATCACACAAGCTGGCCACTTGTGAATGGCCAACCGTAACAGACTTAAAACTGCTTAAAACACAAATACAATGAAGTCCTGGAGAATATAATGAATTCCCGGGTCGTTTAGTCCCACGGAGACTCAATGGTGTGTCAAAACAAACTCATAGGATAGAATGATCACTAAGGATAGTGATCTGTAAAGGTTTTGATTAGAAATATTACACTACTGATTGATTGGAATGGAATAGGATACAGAACTGGAAAACACACCAATCAGATAAAAGAAACGTAAATACGTACGTTTAAAAACTACGTAAACGTACCAAATAAAAAGTAAAATCTAAGAAATAAAGGACCTAAAAAGATGAAAATAACATTTTTAGAATCCTAAAAATAAAAGAAAATTATTAGAAAAAGAAAATTATTTTTAACACTATTTAATTAATTATTATTAATTAAAAACTATTTTAACTATTTAATAAATACTCTAAAATAGAAGAAAATACAAAATAAGTCTAGAAAAATAAACTTATGATTCAGAAAAATCTAAAATACTATAAAAATAATTTTAAAATTAAAAATATATTTTTCACACTTTTTATCTAATTATTACTAATTAATTATTATTTAAAATACACTTAAATACTAGAAAATATAAAATAAACTTGGAAAAATAAAATTTTAACTTGGAAAAATCTAAAATATGATAAAACTAATTTTAAAACTGAAAAGATATTTTTTATGCTTTTTAATTATTTATTACTAATTAATTACTATTTTTAACTATTTAAAATTATAATAAATACTAAAAAGATTAGGAAAATTATGAAACTTTTTCTAAAAATAACTTATGATAACAGAAAACTAAGAAAAATAGAAAAACAAGATTTGCTTATTAATAAGCTAGAAAGAAAAATCAAAAAGCTAAAACCTATTAAATAAATGCTATCACTGATTTTAAATTGGTCTTTTTCTGGATTTTCTTTTTGAAAACTACTTTACTACTGATATTATGAAACTTTAATAAAGACAAAAATTTTACAAACTTGAAATAAGCTGTTTGATGGGCTTAATATCCCAACAGATGGCTTAAGAGCTTACCTATCAACTGTCTTAATCTCTTGACTGTTGGAAATTTGTAAAACCAAAAGGCTAATTTGTGTTCAAAAATCATTAGCTTAGGTTGCAATAGTCTTGGTTTAACATAAAACATCATATCCAGTCATTAAATCAAGATTCAAGTTCACAAAGGTCAAAGTTTCACAATTGTGTAAAAAGTCAAAAATATTGAAAAATCCATTTTGAGCCCAGCTAGAGAGATTTTTCATGAGCTTGTTTCTAGGCCAAATCAATTGAAATTGTGGATTTAAAAAGTTCACTTGGTCTATTTCCTTGTTGTCATTTTTGTAGAATTTTAGAAATTTTCTAAAAGCTTCAAATAAGCTTGTCAAAAAGGGCTTATCTGCCCTGTTCATAGCACTCAGTGAATACTGAGTTTTATCCAGTTCTTGCAGAGCTTGTTCCAAGCTCCACAGAGCTTCTCCAGGTCTGCTTTTTGGTTTGAAGGAAGCTAGCCAGGTCTAGTATAGTCTCCAACTTCTGTTTTTCAATTTAAGCTTATTGATAAGCAGTTGTTTAAGCTCAAACTTGGTGTCCTCAAACTGTCTTTGGACAATAAGCTCAATACAACCAAATCTGTACATCTTGCATTCCAGAGGTTAAAACCTGTTGTTACTTGTTGCATTTTGTCACTTTTAGCATTTTATAGCTTCTGTATAACTGTTGTGGAATGTGGTTTTCATTTGGCTTATTTAAGTGCTTATTTGATAAGCACTTGTATTGCAGATTCAATTTCCTCCACATAACACCATGTTTTTCTATTTTTCCTAGATTCATAATATCATTTTAGAGTTTTCCTGAATTTTTCACATTTTTCCAAGTCAGTTTGCTATTTTTCTTAATTTAAAACAGTTTTTAAGCCATTTTAAATAGCTTTTAATACAACTAAATCAGAAAAAGCTCAAAAAAATAATTTTTCATTTTTCTTAAGTTTAGATAAATATAAAAAGTAAAAAAAGTAATTTTCCAGATTTTTCATAGTTTATTTTGTAATTTTTAGTAATTTAATTAGTTTTTAATAGTTTAAAATTCATAAAAAATAGAAAAATAATCAGAAAAATACAAAAATAGTTTTGAAAATTCTCTTTTGTTATTTTAGATTTTTCCAAGTCTTAATTTTATTTTTCTAGGTTTATTTCCTATTTTCTTGTAATTTAGGTTATTATTTAATAGTTAAAAATAGTTTTTAATTAATAATAATTAGATAAATAGTTATAAAAATAATTTTCTTTTTCTCAAAATTTTCTTATATCATTAGGTTTGTAAAAATATCATTTTCATATTTTTAGGATTAATATTGTGTAAGTTTCACGTTTTTATTTATACGTTACGTAGTTTTTAATTCAGTTTTATAAAAACATAAAACCAAAAACATCAGTTTAAAATTAGTGATAGCGTTTATTTAAGATAGTTAATCTTTTTAATTTCCTTTAATTTGCATTTAAGTCGCTGTAATTTATTAATCTTTTCTTTAGGTATAAATAACTCAAAATCCTTACTGACCACTATCCTTAGTGGTTATTCGACATCTGATTGTGTTAAACACCAGTCATCCTCCGTGGGACTTAACGACCCGGGAATCCACTGTATTCTCCTGATCTAAATTGCAATTGGTGTTTGAGCTGTTTTAAGTTCCTTACGGCTGGTCATTCACAAGTGGCTAGCCTGCGTGAGAAAACTTGACGGTTTTGCACCGATCACACATCTTTAAACTATCATACGAGCACACAATAATTAGACATAGACTACATACACCTTAGATTAGATAATTAGATAAGTAGAGTAATCGGTAGCAATACCAACCCCCAAATCCAAACCCCGAGATTCGTACTTTTCCATTTCCTAAAAAACATAAAAAAATAAAAAATAATCTTCCTCAACCCCAACCTTAGCGTAGTAACTTCTCACTAGCATTCCTATTCCCATAGAGAACGATATCAATACCCGTGGCTTACCCTAATACTACACTACAACGATTAGGTTCACTGCCTAGGGTGTTATAAAACTTGCTCGAAGAAAAGGAAGTTCCTTTGACCCCGAACGACGCGTGTAGCGTTATCACAAACATAGATCTCTTGGATCTAAGGTTAGTGAGATTTAACTTAGGGGAGAAAGTGTGTTAGAAAGGGATTGAAAGGGGTTAGAAACAATGAAGAAATGGCTCACTATTTATAGAGGAAAAACCTCTACTGTTCCCCGGATCCCACGGATCCCTACCACAAGGGATCCGGCTAGCACAAAGCTAGGGATCCGTGGTACGCTCCTCTTTGCCCATGGGTATTTTTGGTTATGGGTCATGGGTCATGGGTTATGGGTTGATCCATGGTTTTCTTTCTAGATACAATGTATCTTAAGGATACAATGAACTTGGTTAAGTGGTATATATAAAACCATGGGTTATGGGTCAAAACCATTTGCTAGTTTTTACCTATTTAGTATATACTTGTTTTTACCCATTTTAGTATATACTTGTTTTTACCCATTTTAGTGTATACTTAGTTAAGTATATGTTATCCCAATATGTAAACACTAGTTGTTATACATATGTATATCTAAAGCATAAAATCACTTGTACTTGTTTTAGTGTTTTATGTGAAAGCGTAAGTGTGTTAGAAAACTATTAGTTCAAATCATTTACGTATTTTATTTGTTTCGTTAAGATGATCTTACTTTTGTTATCGACAAAACATTAGAAGATCGTAAAATATAAATAAACGTTTTTACGGCTTATTTGTATTAACAAGAGTCTAGGTAATTTTTCTTGTCTGTGTTATCTGTGTTTCTGTCCCAAACAGTCAACTTCATTAGTTGCTTTTAAGGTCTCAATCAGGTTCTAGATTATTTTAAAATAGTTTTTCCTGTTCTTAGTATAGCATAGATCATATGTCATCAGCTTATTTGGTATTTAGAAGGGTTTAGTCTGCTTATTTTTTGTCTCAAAATCACCCAGTTTGCCATATTTTCTGTTTGCTGTCATGTTCTGCCCCAAGTAGCACTTTTCTAAACTGCTTATCTACTTATCCTTTTACTTTGATAATCTGATTTTTGATTCCCCTTGTGGCCTTTAGTATAGTTTTTATTTGTTTCCCCTTATTCAGCTTTTTAGTGCTTATTTAGGTAGCTTATTTTAGCCTGTTTAAGTGCCCATCTGTCTATTAAGCTTCTGAATGTTGTCTCAGTTCTGACCAACATAGCTACTTTCCCAACTTATTTTCTGCTTAATCCTTTGATGTTATTGATTGAATTTTGTTATTTAGATAGCCCTTAGTATAAGTTTCACCTGTTTTGCCTTTATTAGTTAATTAGAGCTTATACTTACAGCTTATTTTAGCCTGCAAATGTCCCCCTTCCTGCCCTTTTTAATCTGATCCCATAGTAGATTGTAGGATAGTGCTTATTGCTTATTAGCTTATTAGGATAGCAGTAATTAAGTTGCTTAGGCTTATTTAGTTAACTTAAGTTTAGTTTTAATTGTTCCTTTAGCTTATCTCTTATCCCTTTTAAGATTTTAGCTCTATTAGCTATCTTTTAGGAGTGTTTGTTTTAGCTTTCTTTAATCTGTTTTGAATCTGTCTTATTATTCTGCTTTTTATGCTTATCCTTGGTGTTTTTAGTAAGTGGTTTTCATAAAGATTTTAGCCTTAGTTTATTTTCATGTTAGCAAAATATATATATATATATATATATATATATATATATATATATATATATATATATATATATATATATATATATATATATATATATATATATATACATACACACACACACATATATATATATATATATATATATATATATATAAAGTTAGGATCAAATAAGAAGATTACTTAAAATAAGAAGGAATAAGAAGAACTATAACCGCAAATCCGAGATGCATCGACCTAAATTAGATGCATCCCTATAATCTTAGATGCATTATAACACACCATAGTGTGTTTTCTAGCTTTTAATCAGATGCATCTACGTATATTAGATGCATTTCATGATTTCTCTTGTTTTTTGTTCCTCTGCACGTGCCAAAATCATGAAAATCAATTTGCACCATCTATACATCAAATTAACTTTCGAAACTCAAGATGTTGCATCTATATGAATAGAAATGCATCTAATGCAAGTCATTGCATCTCAAATGTGTGGTTTTGGTCACTTCTCACCACTTCTTATTTTAATTTACTTCTTACTGGATCCCTACTATATATATATATATATATATATATATATATATGTGTGTGTGTGTGTGTGTGTGTGTGTGTGTGTGTGTGTGTGTGTGTGTGTAGGTTCCGGTTCTATTGAGAAAGTTTTTATTTTGAGAAGATTGAGAAATCTTCGTTTGAGCAAATTGATTCATGTTTTTTATTTGATTCACAAGTAAACATCATTTTATGGTGAATCGAATCTAAAAATCACAAATTTGATTCACAAATCATTGTTAAAATCGAGTTATGATGATGATTCATTAAATTTGTACAGATGCTTCAATATTCTACATATATCACAAAATCGAGAGATTTTTAACATTGATTCAAATTTTTTTTTACACATTTTGAATTTTAATCACATTAAAATGAGTTTTACGCTTGAAAAACATGATTCAAAGTAAAAAATCTATCGTTTTTGAAAACCTTCTCAATCTTCTCAAAATAAAAACTTTCTCAATCGATCCGGATTCTGTGTATATATATAGTGCACTGCCTGGGATTCGAACCCAAGTCAATTCATCCAAACACGCTCCACACCAACACCCTCTACCAGTATGCCCTTGGGACTTGTCTTGTTAGATCTTGCACTTTTAATTCATTTAAGAACCTTTTCATTATTTAGCTTATAAATCAGTCTAGCTTATTTAGTGCTTTTTCTAAATAGCTTTTTTGTGTTTTTATTTTTATTAGGATTAGAATCATTTAAAGTATTTTTCATAAAAATTTCATATTTTTTCAAATAGTTTTAGTATTTTTAATAATTAATTTTCTACATTTTAGTTTTTAATTCATAAAAATTAAATGAAAACTCAAAAAATTATTCCGTTTTTTCCCAACTTTTTTTTTGTCATTTAGCTAGTATAAAAATTAGTTTCGCATTTCTAGGATCGTTATTTCTCATAATTTACATTTTAGGCTCGGGTTTTTCCCGAGCACGCGCGTTTTTAGATTTCTTATGCGTTTTAGGTTATAAATGTTCCGTTTTATTGTTTTAGATGCCTTAAGAGTTATTTTTAGTTTATGTTTCATAAATTTAGTGTAAAACCCCATTGTTTGACCTTTTTCCCCATTTAAAAACATGTAAACGCGACGCCAGTTATAAACTCCATTCATCCTTCGTTTGGAACGGTCCGGGGACACAAACCTAACCGTTTGTGTAGCTTTGGAATATATATATAATTGACGATAAATAAGCGTCTAGCAACACGCCAGTGCCCCCAGTATAGCTCGATTATGGTTTCCTGGAAAAACCTTTTAATTAATCATCATTATGTTTATCCTTTTTTCTAATACCACGTTAAATATGGATATGGATCTGAGTCATTAAATTATTTAACTATTATGTATCTTGTTGTATCTGATTGAACAAGATTACCAAATCTTCTGAAAGTATTTCAGATAGATCTTGGCATGGCAATGCAAACATCTTGTCAACCCTACGAGGGGCCCATCACTATTAAACTTCAAAACAAATTTGAATAAAAAAAATTCTTTTTTGACTACAAGCAAAACCCATGAATTTTGCAACACTTCTAAAAACAATCTGTTAGGAATTAGAAAATTCCATAGTAAAAGAGTCGGTCACCCCAACTATTATCTAGCATAAGTTAGCTCGTAGACATATAGTTATTTACGTTATTTAGTAGTTTATTAGTTAATTTGTAGCGTAGCTTTGTCTAGTGTAACACCGTGGAGGAAGGACGGGTCTTTACCCACTGTATGCCTGATCCACAGGCCGATAGGAGGTCGTGTATTCTGTAACTATAAATACCCCTTCCATCCATGGAAGGGGTGTGGCTTCTTTGAATCTAACCTTTCATTTGTTAAGCAACTCTCTTCAAGAAACCTCCTCTCAACTCTCTTCATCTATCTAAAATGGCTTTCTTGTTTAATCATTGTCCTAGACCACCCGAATCATCAAACAACATAAATATTGGATCCTAACAATTGGTACCAGAGCCCAGGTTATGTTGTTTTGATGATTTGCATGGTTTTTGATGCGTTTCTTGTATGCGGTTTGATATGATTTATGGGTTGTTTGATGTGTGATAATTTGAATAATGTTTATTGGTTTGAAATTGGTGTGGTCAAACTATTTTATAAGGTTTTTGTTATGATTGGTTCCACTGATTTGTTACGTACCTTATGTGTGTCAATATCAGTTGTTTAAATGATTCTTATATCAATTTTTCTGGTCAAATCATCCTGTCAAACTGATTTTTTAATGGTCGAATCTGTGTTCATGTTTCTTTGTGCTTGTTCATAAATGCGAGTTGAGATACTGTCCAGATTCAATATCTGGATGTGGTTTGTGCTGTTAGCGAGTTGCACTGATTCATGTTAGCGAGTTGGTCTTATTCATACAAGCGAGTTGTTTTAAACTGTAAGTGACTCTGCATCTTTTCTTTTGTCCAGATTCTTTGCATCCATTATGCGAGTTGTCAAAAACGTCCAAATTCAAAGTATTTGATGCGAGTTATAACAGTTTTCTTTGGTACCATTCATGGAAGCGAGTTGGGTACTGTTTCAGTTTCATGCGAGTTACTTAACTCGCATTTGGTTTTATTGCACTTTGCTATTGAGCGAGTTGCTTTCGATTTAATGTCAAAAGCGAGTTGTCATGCTGCATAAATGTATTGATGTGAGTTGGGTATAGATGCGAGTTGATGACAAAGACTAAAGCGTGTTGAGTACTTGCAGAAAAGTGTGCTAGTTGTGTAATTATGCGGGTTGTTGAAGCGACTTGTTTTGTTAAAGATGCGGCTATGTATACGCCTCCCTAAATCAAGAACCAGAAAACATCTTTCAAGACTCGACATACACAAAAACATCATTCAAGATCCAGAAAACATCAACATACATCATCATTCAATCACAAACTGAACCTATTCAAGACTCAACATACATCATGAAAGATAAAACCATACATCAAGAATCAACTCATCTTTTAAACCTACATCATACCCACACCATCAAGATCTCAGTTTGTGCTCAACATCTTCTAAATCTTTTACAAGATTTTGTTTGAACAACACCATTATCGATCCATATTTCTTTGCAAATGTCCGAATCTAATTGAAAACATTCAAAACCATTTAGGGTTTCAACTCTCTTTCATGATTCGTTTATTAGTAAATTAAAACATCAAAGAGGAACCAATGTTTTCAGATCTCAGTCCTTCACTCATATTTCGTGACAATATTGCTATTATCAAGACACTTGAAAGCGTCACATGAATGAAAATAAAACATCATAGATCTTGTTAGGAGTTTGCTCCTTTGAATATTCGAAATTATTAAAAGAAAAAGACACGTTGTTTAAAGGATCTCAGATTCCTCGTGTGTTCAATTTGTTTTAAGTCTTATCCGACCTCCAAAGTATAAAATCACACGAGTTATCCATCATTGATCCAGGTACTATTGATAATATCCGAACTATTGAAGTTAGAACAAAACCAAGATTGGATTTCATCCCACTTCCAGTTCAGTCACTACAGGAGATAAACTTAAGAAATACTAGAATGAAAATCCTACCTTCGTGAAACCATCCCTGTGGTACTAACGTGGCCATCCCTGTGGCTTAATCTTTTTATCATCTTTTTTATTGATAACGTGAAGATCTTGTTGGAGCGTGTTTGATGACTGTAAGATGGAGGCGTCTGACTTTGTGATTAGGGTTTGGGTGTGTGAGAACTTTTAGGGATTAGGGATATTATGTGGGATGTAATCGTTATATATCCCCAAAATTTTAGGGTTAAGTAACTGATGGGAATGGGTATGGTACGCATACATGGGCCCATATAACCAGATTTGAAAGCAACTTGAATTCATTGGGCCTGAGTAGTTGGATCAGGTGGATATTGGACTTATGAGGCAATTTGTTCTATTATGTATTTTCGAATGATGGAGAGTTAGAGCGTGTACATTTTATTTTGTGCATTGAAGTTTTGTTTAATGAGATTCATGAGAGTTGGAATGTGTGTGTTGGTTCTTTCCGATGAGTCTTTGAATATGGTCATTGGTTATTTCACTTGTACATGGGCCAGACGAGTGTTGGTGATAATTGTAATGGACCAGGTCTGGAATTGCTATTAGACATTTAGACGTTAGAAATTGATAAGTGACGAGGGCTTGGAATAGGTCAAGGGCCGCACGTCTACTTTGAATTTGGGAATTATGATTATACACACAAGTAATCATGCAATCATAGGAGTTGAGTTAATTTCGTCCGTAGCCCGTATTTTAAGTTAATGAATGTTGTACTTGGTTATAACGGATATGGTGGGTTTTTCAAGAATATTGGACTACTAATTGGACCGAGCTTGAATTGGATTTGTAATGAATTGTGTTTGGATAATGGTCTGATGGGCTTCTCAATATTCGATCGTATATATGAGATTTGATGTTATGAGATTTGATGATGAGATTCGTTGTGTTATGAGGTTGAGACTTTGGTATATACATTTTCACGATGATTATTATGTCTCGGCTTGGCTTGAATTGATTAAGGTTTACTGAGGGGTTGTTTGGACGGTATTTCTTACTTGGATTTGAAGTGAGGTTTTCAGGGCGCGTTTACTTATTTCGTCTTCTTTCTTTCTACCCTTCCGCGAAGATGACTTGTTTGGGCGTTTATAGAAGGTGATAAAGACTTGGCTATTTAGTTGCGTTTGTGATTCTTTCTCGGTTAACCCACAACGTAGCTATCACTTCGGTGTCTCACTCAGTGGAGAATGTCAAGAGGTTTTGTACATTGGGTACACCGTTTCTTATTCACGGGGATTAGTACAAGTTTAAGTGACAAATCTGGAGAATTCTACTTCATGATCAAGTTTGGTATATTGGGTTCACTTCTCCATGTGGTCATTAAATTAGCCGACAGAATACGTGTATGATGTGTTTACCAAAGTGTTCATTGGATGGTTGTTGATGTTGATGATGTTGGATAATGAATCGTTGATGAACCGCTGCATGTTCCCCTAAAACAGATATTCACCGAAACCCAAATTGTCATAACACATTCTTGACGACATTGTTTACGGTTTTGTCTTGATTTTGTAAAATCCCGCGAAAAACCTATTTCTCGGTTTAAATCATAGACCTGTAAAATCCCGTGACGATGGAAACATCCGGGTAATTGTAAAGTGCATTTCCGGAACTATCATACGGTTTATTCTTGGTTTTGTAAAATCCCGCGAAAGAAACTATTTCTCGGTTTAAACTATAGAATTGTAAAATCCCGTTATGATGGAACCATCTTGGAGAAAGGAAAGCGTATCTCGGGGTCTTCTGATGCTGGTGTTACGGGTTCTGTTTTGAAGAAGGGATAAAATGGTGTACTTCATAAATTGGATGTGCGTTTGGATATTTGTCATGGCGGTTTGGTTACTTCAAAGTTTTATGGGGTTATGCTCATTAAACCATGGTCGGGATGAAACCATTATCATAGTTCACTTTAAATGTCAAAGAAGGCTAGATTTGAGCTGTTAACCAGAAGATGTGACAACGGCGTTAATTCAGTATTATTTATTTGAGGTTGAAGTGAATTATCACGGGCTAGTGTACTTAGTATCTGAAGGTATCGGGGATGGATGGATGAAGATTCTTCAAGATCCTTGTTCGAGCTTATTATTAAAAACGAAGACTTGGAAATCTAGTTATTGTTGGGTGTCTTTTACCTTTTCTTTTACCACTTGAGGGAATTGGGCTCATACCACCACAAAATAACTATAACTTTAAGGAGTTACGTTGTAGTGCTCAGTGTCACATTCAATTGTGGATTTTCAAGAGGTAATGTACGTCTTATACTTGATGGTTGGTTGGTTGAAGAGTATAGAGTACATAGAGAGTACTTAGAGATGCTAATGGAAATCGTCACCGCTCTTTGTTACATATGTGCAAGTTTAAGTCACGAGTTCGGGATAGTTTACTTCAGGGCCAAATTCATCATACTGGGTTTTCTCCATCAGCTGTCACTACAAAGAGCCTACTGAATGATAATGGGGTTGATTACAAGTTTGCCAAAAGTAGATGAAAAGATAGCGATTTATGACGTTTGAATTCTTCAGTTCAAACCTCGTACTCTAAAGAAAAGAAAAGTGTACGTCTCAGTGCGCTTTATCTTCAAAAGAAGAGAAATCTTCTTATGACGTTTGAATACTTCAGTTCAAACCTCGTTCTCTAAAGAAAAGAAAAGTGTACGTGTCAGTGCGCTTTATCTTCTGAAGAAGAGAAATCTTCTTATTATGACCATTCTCATCAACAGGCTTCATACTTTTTCCATGCGCTTCAATCATAAAGTGAACCGGGCTACCATTGATTGTTTTCATATTCCACTTGCTCAATATAATGAAGATGGCGACATCATGTGCTAAATTTTGCGGGGGAGAAGTGTGAATAGAATACTTTTGGATGATATTCACTTACTTAATCAAGAATGGCATCTCCGTATGCAATTCTTGAGGGGGAGAAGAAGTGTGAATTTTTTGCATTGTTGATTGATATTTGAGAATATAAATGGTCATACGGCTCTAAACTCATGTAAGAACCGAGCTTCTTCTTATCGGGTCATCTTTACATGGAGTTTTTCTCTTCTAAGAGCCGTTGGTTGACATCTTCACTCGGATTGATGAGTTTATCGACAAAGTGCTTCCGGTTAATGCTTCACGTATACATCAACATGATGATTCCGAACAATCTTTCTGTTCTTGTTTGATGTGATTGGTAGTTTAGTGTTACCATCTTGTGTGTTCGTTGCGGCCTGATTGCTGATTTCCTTGATGAACATCTTTCTGTTCTTGTTTGATTGGGAGGGATTTTAGTTAAGGGGATTTTCAATATGTAAGTTAATTGGGATGCTTTTTTGTGGGATGCTTTTTGGTGTGAGTTGAAGATGTTAACGATCTATTCCCCAACTGCACAATCATGAAGAAGGTCGAGTCTACAGTCTGTTCTACATTTTCTGCTACATGTAAGAAGACTAAAGACGAGCTGCATTTAACGATCTAAAGACTTCTTCTTAATCTGGGCATCTATCAAACAGATTGTCGGTTTAGGGGAGAGCACTAATTGGGAGAGAGGTATAAGTCAGATTCAATCCCCAATTAGACTTACTCATATTCTTTAGCAGTAACTCCTCGAGACGTTGTTATTGACTATTTCTCGTATTGGACATTTGACACAAGTTGATTACTTCGGAGTTAATCATTTATCACTTATTTGAGATTGAAGTTGACTTTCACAAAGGCGTGTTCTTATTTGATAACTTGCTCGGGCTTAAGAATTTGAGTTGAAGACTTGGTTTATCTAGTTACCAGCAGTCGAGGTGGATGGTTGAAGACCTGGTTAACTATCACTATTAGGAGTTACTTTGTTTTACTCAGTGTCACACGCATATGACGGTGTGGATAATCGCAAGAGGTGTTAATGTCTCATACTTTGTTTGGGTAGTGAGTACATAGAGATTTGCTTGAAGCATAAATTCTCTACACCGTTCTTCCATCATTAGGTGCAAGCTTAAGATACAAATGTGGGGAAGTTGACTTCAGTTTCAAGTAGGGTATATCGGTTTTTGTTCATCAGTGGTCACTTCAAATTGTCTACATAAGGGTTGATAAAAATAGTCAGAGAGAGTCTTCAGCAAGTTGATTCTCACAAGAGTTCAAGTGTTCTTCTCATAAAGATTTCAAGTATTTGGGCTTATATTTGTTGCTGATTCTGAAGTATCAAAACCAGAAAGGGGCAAGGAGACACACATCTAAACACAAAGCGAGTAAACTTGATGAACTTAATACTTCTAAGTAACTGAAGATATCCCGGGAAGACAAATGTTATTACCGCAGAGAAACTCAAGGTTTGACTCATGGCGAGTAAACTTGATGAGCTTAATACTTCTAAGTGATTAAAGATATCCCGGGAAAACAAATGTCATGACCGCAAAAAAACTCAAGGTTTTACTCATCAAGGCTTTTAGTGTTAGTATTCCAACGACGTGGGGGAAGTGATGTAAAAGAAAGTTTCTGAAGATAAAAGAGGTACACAAGTGCGACATATTCAGGGGAGATAAATGTGTAACATGAGGGAGGTGTTATCAGTTATTCTTTCGGTGAGAATGTGTGTACTTCGGATTCTTGAGCTTCATACACGATCATCAGGGAAGAAAAATGTGAATATGGGAAGGTGTTTTCATTCCCCTCATGATGTGTATTCGGGAGAGCTTTTGGGTATTGGTGTACTTCGGGTTTTTGAGCTTCATACATGATCATCAGGGAAGAAAAATGTGAACATGGGGAGGTGTTTTCATTCCCCTCATGATGTGTATTTGGGAGAGTTCTTGAGCATTATACAAAGAGGTTGACTGCATCAATTCAACTACTTGATGGAATTGTTCTCTTGACACCTTTTGGAATGGATTGCTTCAGACTTCAGTAGTAATGAAATATGAGAAGAAATTTAAAGAGTGGGATGATACGTTGTTGTTCTTGCTGATGATATAACCTCGAACAAAGAATCTAGATTATCGTTCTTAAAAGGAGCAGCGGGATTTATGATAATGGTGTGCTTCTCTGTGCACCTGGCTAAGGCAAGCTTGAAATAGAGCTTCGAATCTGCTCATCACATGGATTTTCGGTTTGGGGGGAAGCTGCCAAAGTCTCACTTTCAAGTGGCTCAATTTCTTTCTTCAATGCAAGAGCCTCGGAAGCTTTGGTGGTGAAAGTTTTAGGGATGATGACTTCTTTCTTCTACAACGGGGCTGCTCGATATCCTTATCTCGGTACTCGTATCATCATCTTCTTAAACTATATCATCTATTCTATCTTTGTATATATTTATCCGAAAAACAAAATACAAAAATACAAAACCAACAAAAGAAAATAGAAAAATATAAAACCTTCAAAAACCCATAAAAATCAGAAAATAAAAAAAAAAAAAATCCAAAAATATGTTTTCCAAGACATGTCTTCTGGTATCGATAACATCTACGGTCTTAGAAATGTCATTCAATAATGGCACGGGACTTTAGATGAAGTTCGAGCAGGAGGTGTAAATATTCTTTTCCAAAACATGTCACAAATCAAATGGCTTACAGTTATTTCAGACTGTAACCCGCGCTTAAAAAATGGCTTGCAGTTACTTCAGACTGTGACCCGTGCTTAAACAATGGTTTGCTATTATTTCAGATAGCAACCCGTTCTTCAAGAAAGGAAAGTGCTGCGCTAAAACTTTTTCCAAAATATTTCGTGCACTTATCCTAAAAACAAAACAAGGAAAGTATGTCGAAGGACTACTGTTCCTACACAAATGTTTTTCCATCTAAAATTCTTTAGAAAAATATTTGGTGTTTTCAAAAATGGTGGTAAATGAGCTTCTTTAAAAACAATCAGATTCAGAGTTTTTGTAAAACTGAAAACTCAATCAATGACTTCAGCACTTTTAAACTTTTAATAAAATGAGTCATGGATTGAGGGGGATAATGTTTTTCAAATCTACATCATCTAACGAGCTTTCTTAATAATCCTAATAATGCTTAATTAAAAATGATGTTAACCTATGTTGAAGGACTAGGTGCCTAGGATATGATTGCTAGGATTAGATGATTAGAGTTTGATGAACACATTATTCCCATACATTTATATTATCTGATTGATATGTTGCATTGACTTTTATTAGTCGATTTTTGTTTGGGTGATGTCGACCACCATATATATGTATGTGTGTTCACTAACGTATGCAATTATCATGGATATAAGAATGTTCCCGATCCGGATCCCACAATTGAAGATGATTGGATGCCGAAAGGAAAGGGTAACTATTTCTTTGGTTGACAAATGAAGAAACGAAGCTTAATTGGACTTCTATGGAGAATTGGCATAAATGCAACGTAAGAGGTCTCACTGCATCAGCAGATGGTTTTCTTCAAAGTGATTGAAAAAACGGAGCTTAATTTGACCTCAGTTGGCATTTAAAATGCAACGTAAGAAGTCTCACTGCATCAGCAGACGGTTTTTCTTCCAAACCCTACAACAACAGCAACAGAAGCTTCTCAACCACCTAACTTATCTTTGTGCAGGATACCATTCTTAAACAATTTTGAAATATTTGATTAAATTGTTTTGAAATGGAAAATATTATTTGAAAATTAATTGGACTAAATTTTGGAAATCACCGGACTTCATTTTATCAAAATTTAAGTCACTCAATTATCGACTTCGGTCATCGATTGAGGGGGAGAGTGATTTAATTTAAAATATTTTCAAACAATATATCTTCAAAAGAGTCCGTTTGTACGAAATTATGTGGTGATCTAAAGATTTAATGTTATGTCATGGTATGATTTTCTTTAAAACTCAAAGATCTTACAAAATGAATTTTTTTCTATTATTGTTTGATTGTGAAATTGTTTTATTTTAATTAAAGATCTCTTAAAAACTATCATACTTGACACTAACAATCTTTAATGTTTAAAATTGATCCGTATCAATCATTTTTCAAAATTAAATCAAGCCACGTCTTTCCCCAAAATCTTTTAAATGATTTAAATCAACTGGGATCACAAATCTCAAAAGGTTTGAAATTTTTGATTGGGGTAGAGATCGTGATTTAAATCTCAAATTTGTTTAAATGGAATTGGTTTTAGTCCTTTAAAGGCACTCCTGCCTCCATGTGCCAAACGATTTCTAATACATAATGCACATGTTGAGGGGGAGCATTTATCCAAAAACAAGATGAGTATTTAAACCTGGCCACATTTTCTCATATGTTTTCTAAACCTTATTAAATCACTTGGGATCCAAAATCTCAAAGGGGTTGATATTTTTGATCGGGGGAGAATTTGTGATTTAATAATGAAATTTGATAAAAGGTGATCGTTTTGATTCAATTGTGCAGGCTGCTCTCTTATATGTGCTAAACGCTTTCGAATCTTGAAGCACATATTGAGGGGGAGCATTTTAAAAGAAAATAAACTATCGAGGTACAAAAGCTTCTATGTTTTAACATAAAGTACCTTGATTGAGTTTTCAAATGGTTTTCTTAATGGATTTTGTGATCGTGGATGTGCTTCAAAAGAACTCTTGCCTCTATGTGATAAAATGTATTCAAATATCCTATGCACATATTGAGGGGGAGAATTTTACCAAGAAAATAAAATGGCTTTTTCGTATGAAATTTGTGATCAAAGAAAATATTTCAAAGTCCTCTTGCCTTCATGTGATAAACAATTTCTAAATCATACGCACATGTTGAGGGGGAGGTTTTCTAAATGATCAAAACTATTAAGGTACAAAATGCTTTGATCTCGTATCACAAGTACCTTGATTGTTTTTCCAAATGATTTTTCAATTGGTTTCAAGGAAGAATGAACTGTACCAAAAGACCGACCATTTTACTTTATGTATGGAGTTATAAGGATGGTGTGGTTAGGTATTAGTTCCCACGATCCGCCAGAACCGGAGGGGTCTACCCAGGGACAATCCACTAGATAGTGTAGAGTCCTTAGGTATATTGAAAAAAGGAGAAAAGTGAGATATGGGAAGAGTGCGGACTGAGACAGAGCTAGTACTGGAATAAACCCAACAAGGTTCTAGTTATGAAGTCTCGGTAAGCACTGAAGGGGTTGAAGAATGAAAAAGAATTGGAATGTAAAAAGGGTGAAAAGAAATAGCCCTCCAATAATTCAACCTTAGGGCAGAAACCGGGTTCAATACATATGCTACTGGTGGTTACCAAGGTAACGCCGGTATTGAAGACAAGACGTCATGGACCCAGTGACGCACTGCACTACAACTTCCCAAGCTACTCAAGCTCCTCTTAAAAGGACTTGTTTCATTCTCACGGGGAACCGACATAATCTATCGACTTTCTCTTAGAGATTGTTGATATTGAAGAAGGAGACCCTCTCCCTAGTCTCCGGCATAGGAACCAAATGTGCACAATTGAGTCTAGAGCCAAGAGATCATCCACAATATCTCTTTAGGACACTATATTCTTGAAGACTCACTGTTTCACACAATGTGGAAAGTGAGAATATATCTTAAGAGTCCTACGCATTATCCTTGTGGTATTGCTAGAACATCCGAGTGATATGTAAAAATATTCACAATGAAGATGGAAAGCATTCTAGAGCCAACATCAAACAAGCTCTTGGTAGGTGACATGTGAGATCTTCTCGTAAGATCAAGCTTGTGACAACTGGATAGAAACAATGGGGCGATTCAATCTTGAATCAACCTTGGTCCAGGATTGGAATTGACGAATGCTTTTGGAAAAACCATTCGATGTGCAAACCTTCTTTTCTCTAGCACGTCGAATGTGTACTTATGTTTTCAAACACAAAAAGTATCTCTGATTGAAAAAATACTTTTGGAAAAACCGTTCGATGTGCAAATCTTCTTTTCTCTAGCACGTCGAATGTGTATTCTTTTCAAATACAAAAGGTATTTTTGATTGAAAATTGATCTTTCTCATAAAACCTTCGTCGTATTGCAAAACACTTTATTCTAAGCAATACGCGATTGCTTTTCAAATCAATTTTTCATCAATCAGTGAATCTCAATTCGCTGGTTCACTCACTCCGTGTTGTCTTCTTTGAGACGTTCCGGTTTGAGAACGGCTAGAGCAGCTGCGAAACCCTGTCAAGGAGATTCTTCGGAATTATACCTGATCACAGGCAGTACTTGTACTGATCAACGGGGAACCGTGGGCCGTGTACCTCAATTCAACGAAAGTGTTCAAAGACACTTTCGTGTGTTTTATTGCTAACTGTTGTTTGCAGGTACATTTGGACGGTTGCAGCTGATCAGAATGAGGAGTTAATCCAAAGCCGCATGCTCACAGCATTCACACTTAATTGAAGAAATCATGACTTGTGCATATCTACAGAACCTGGCTCAGATATTTTTATACTATGCTTCTGCTTCGCTGCTGCAAATATCTTGAACCAGTAAAAGCTTCCGCTACTCTGATGGAAAGATGTCATGATCCAGAAAGTGTGAGCATGTCGGTCCAAACTCACAACTTCACATGATGGCAACACAATAAAGGGTGATCCAGAGATTTACTGTGGCTGATGATCTCAATGAAAGCTCGAAGATCATCAAAGATGTGGATCAGTTAAAGGCCTCCACTAAAAGTACAAATCAATGCAGACTTTGAAGAATCGCTACTAATGCACAAAGTTTACGGAAATTGAAGAATTCATGTCTACGAGCTCAAGACTGAAGATTAAATAGAATGCTAGGATTCAAAATGTAAATCATGGGGTGACCTCCCTTAGGGGGAGACTGTTAGGAATTAGAAAATTCCATAGTAAAAGAGTCGGTCACCCCAACTATTATCTAGCATAAGTTAGCTCGTAGACATATAGTTATTTACGTTATTTAGTAGTTTATTAGTTAATTTGTAGCGTAGCTTTGTCTAGTGTAACACCGTGGAGGAAGGACGGGTCTTTACCCACTGTATGCCTGATCCACAGGCCGATAGGAGGTCGTGTATTCTGTAACTATAAATACCCCGTCCATCCATGGAAGGGGTGTGGCTTCTTTGAATCTAACATTTCATTTGTTAAGCAACTCTCTTCAAGAAACCTCCTCTCAACTCTCTTCATCTATCTAAAATGGCTTTCTTGTTTAATCATTGTCCTAGACCACCTGAATCATCAAACAGCATAAATATTGGATCCTAACACAATCCTTATAGCTACCAGTTATGTATAGCGATAAATTTCTTTACAGAAATGCACTACATCCATGACAGTTCTCTGGTATTTCAGGTCTGAGGGTAACTATTCATGATTTACTTGATGACAAGATCCATAAAGTAGTTGTGTCGAAGAAGCCAAATGCTAATAAGGAAAAAATTAATAATGAGGCAAGTACGAGTGGGAAGACAGTTGCTACATCAAACCCATTTGATGCTCTTGCTATGGATGATACTGATGAGAATGGGGTTTAAGATAAGGTGATCCCATATCACCATACTTATTCACTTTAGTTATGGATATTCTTACTCTCTAATGATGAAAAGCAAAGTGAGTCATGGATATGGGTTGTTAAGAGTTAAAATTGACTCATTTATGCTTTGTTGATGACGTCTTGGTTTATGCCATGAAAATTGTAGGTCTGTTGAAGTGATGAAGGAGGCCTTAATGGAGTTAGCAATGTATCTGGTCTAATACCAAATATGAATAAGAGCAAAATTATCTTTTGAAATGTGAAACCAAATGAATGACAGAAAGTTTCAGAAGTTATCCCTCTTACGGTTAGGGTATTACCTATGAAGTATTTGGGAATGCCATTAATAACAAAAAATTATTGGGATAATAGAATGCAAGAAGTTGGTAGAAAAGTAAAGAACATGGTAAATGATTGAAAGAATAAGGCCATTTCATATGCAACCATGTTGCAACTTATAGCTTAAGTCTTGTCATCAATGCACATCTACTAGCATCAGTCTTTTGATTCCTAAGTCAATTGGAGAGAGATTGAGAAGGCATTAAAAGGTTTTTTATGGTCTCAAGGAGAACTGAAAAAAGGATCATCAAAAGTGGCATGGAAAGTAATTTTCAGTCCTAAAAGCCAAGGGAGTTTGGGTTTAAAGTTGTTGGGTCCATGCAATGAAGCTTTATTATGTAAACATATATGGAACATCATTATAAAGAAAGACAATCTTTAGGCCAAATGGGTAAATTTAGTAAAGTTGAAAGGTAAAATTTTTTGGGAAGTAACTCCCGAGAATTCAGATAGTGGTACTTGGAAAGCTATATTGGATTTGAAAAGCAAAGTAAGGGGTTATATTTGGCATGAAATTGGAATGTAGATAAATACAATTTTTTAACATGATAATTGGCATAATATAGGATCACCGAGTAATATGATTCTGTTTAAAAGTAGATATGAAGCAAGATTTCTATAAAATATGAAGGTTGAAGAGATGATGGATAATGGTAACTGGATGTTGCCTACTGAGTGGAGAAACCAATACATTGAGCTAAACAATGTAGAGGTTCCGGCGCTTGATGATACAAGTGATGATAAATTAAAGTGGAGAGGAAGTAAGATACTTTCTCAATAAGTAATGTCTGGGAGATTTTTAAAAGTCAGGTGGTTGAGGTAAATTAGAGCAAAGTTATATGGTACTTACAATGTAATCCAAGGCATGTATTTATATTGTGGTTATTAATACATGAAAGACTAGCTACACAAGATAGAATTATGATATGGAGAAGTCAAAGTAATCTACTATGTCCTCTGTACAACAAAATAATGACTCTTATGAACACTTAGGGTGCGTTTGGTGTGTGGATGGGATTGGAATTGGATTTGGATTTGGATTTGGTTTAGGATTTAGAGGTAAGAGAAAAAAATATTTAAATAATTACTAAAATAATGACAGATTTTTTATTTCCTATAATGGTCCCACTTGTATTTTATATAAGTTTTTTATTATAACAAAATATAATTGACACACTTGAATTAGAAATAAATCTCAATATGTATATGTAGTTGGACCCACGTTAAGGTCACATCAAGGGATTAATCTGAAAACCCACCCTCTTCCCCTGGGTTAATGCACTCCCAAATATTTAGGACCAACTCCAATATTTTAAACCCATAAAGCTCACCAAACAACATTTTAAAGGATTGAAGCCATCCCTCCATCAAGAAACCAGTCAACCAAACGCACCCTTATTCTTCTTGTGTAAATACTCTGGAATGGTATGGAAAAGGGTCAAGGAAAAGATTAAAGAAGGTAGCCTGGATAATAACTAGAGGAATATAATCAATCATTTGGCTATTGCTACTGTTGTGTACTTCATTTAGAACGAGAAGAATTAAAGATTGTTCTCATAATAACAGAGGAATTCAAACACTATGTTCATGCTTATTATTGAGAGTATGCAACTTCAATTAATGAGCTTAAAAGTACTTAAGTCAAAAGTAGTTACACACATTAATGAGGAATGGGATGTGCAAATGCAAATTGTCAAATGAAGGAGATAGGATCTTGCTGCAATGGTTAGCCAACTGGTGTTTGGCTTGGTTTTGAGGAGCTGGTGGTATGGTTGTTTTTTGGATAGAAAAATGGCAATGTACCTTGATTTTGAAAGCCTTATCTGTTTAGGATGCTTTGTTTCATGGGTGTATGCTTTTGTAGAGGAAGGGAAAGCTAATTCATAATCAAATATTCTTAGATATTTTTTGGTTAGTAAATTTCATAAGGATAGTTTCATGTTTTGGTGATTAAAAAGTATATATTAAGGAAAAAGATTTAGTCATTTTCAAGGTTTGGTGAGTCATGAAAGATGGGACTACCTCCCTTGGTTATGACATATTTGGTATTTCAGCTTTATGTGATCTTAAGTTTTGATGTATGCCTATTTGGACTTAGGTTATACCTCCTCCGTCCTAAAATAAGTGTCTAATTTGACTTTTCAGAGTCAAACTGGTTCAACTTCGACCTTAAATATATATTTTTTGTGTTATATAATACTTAATAAAAATTTATATCAATGAAAAATACACTTAAAACCCAATATATTCATTTGTTTTGCATAAAGTATTATATAAAACCCGCAAAAATAGATAAAGTCAAAGCTGAACCATTTTGAATCTGAAAAGTCAAACTTGACATTTATTTTGAGACGGAAGTAGTAATACTTTTGGTGTGAGGATGATAACAGGAGTGTTATAGAACTCTATGTTCAGATATGGAAATGTAGTCAATTCTGTGAGATATCCATAAAGCTAAGATGATGGAAGATTTGGTGAGAACTCAAAGTAATGGTGATGCGAGTTTAGTTTAGTCTTTTGTGTGAAGGGGGAGCTCAATTGACTAAATCTATTTCAGGAAATGTAGTCTTGCTTGGTGAGTTTTGCTTTGAGTAATCTTAAGCTAATGATGATGCCTAGACATGTTGGCTTCCTATACCACATTGTGTGAGGGGGCTGCATCACAATGATATTGTATGGACTGTTTGGCATAAAAGGAAATATAGTCAAAAGCATAGGATATCCTTAAATACAATGGTGAATTAGCTGAAAATTAAGATGAGTTACAGCTTGCTAGTTTACAGTTTGACATTTGGCTAGGCATTTTTCAGTTGAATGTAGTTTTTGAATTTGTTTTTATGCAATTTAGTGATGTTTAGGACAAATCCAAATACTCTAAATTTGCGGTTGAACTTGTAAAGTAATGTTTGTGGAGTAATATATTTTCACATTTTTCACCTAAAAAAATTAAATAAAAGAAAATATATTGTGCAATACAACGTGTCATTGTTGAAGGTTATATTTTCCTTGATTTTCATTAACTCCCGTAATCCATATTTAACATACAAAAAATCATTCTAGAGCAACTAATAATGGGCTTAGGCCAAATAAACAAGTGGGCCTTAAGCTTATACATCACTAAAAAACATGTACAAATATATAACGACTAATACTCCCCCGCAGTTCGAGCGGGAGGAGGTCGGACGCTCAAACTGGATCGAAAATCTTCAAACAAAGCGGAGGGCCGCCCTTTGGTGAAAATATCAGCATACTGATACCGAGAGGGTACATGTAGAACACGCACCTGACCAGCGGTAACCATGTCGCGGACGAAATGTATGTCGATCTCAATATGTTTCATCCGTTGATGTTGAGCAGGGTTAGCAGACATATAAATGGCACTAACGTTATCACAGTAGACAAGAGTGCCATTGGATATAGGAGAGTGTAACTCACGAAGAAGGTTACGAAGCCATGCAGTCTCAGCTAGGGCTGTAAATGAACCGGACGAACATGAACGGAGCCTTGTTCATGTTCGTTCATTTAATTTTAACCGGACAAACAAACGAACACGAACGCTTAAACGGACGAAATTTCTTGTTCATGTTCGTTTATTAAGAAAATGAGTTGTTCATGTTCGTTCATTAAGACACTAAATGAACATAAACGATCGAACATAAATGAACATAGACAAACAATCATAAACTTTAATAAATTATGCATCTAATATTGTTTTATAAGCGTCGTTTTGTTTAAACAAACTAATTTAAAAATTATACAATTAAAAGATTTGATATACGAACATAAATAAATAAATGAACATAAACGAACGTTAACGAACGCATAATCGGACGTTCACGAACATAAATAAATGGACGTGACTTTTGTTCATGTTCGTTCGTTTAACTAAACGATCGTAAAATATTGTTCATGTTCGTTCATTTAATAAATAAACGAACATAAACGAACTTTTTGCCGAACCGTTCATGAAATGTTCACTGAATGTTCAGTTCGTTTACAGCCCTAGTCTCAGCCACAACATTAGCAACATCTCGGTACTCAGCTTTGGCACTAGAACGGGAGAGGGTTTGCTGACGCGTGGAAGACCAAGACAGTAAGTTATCACCCAGAAAAACATAATAACCTGAAGTGGACTGTCCTATAGATGGGCAACCCACCCAATCTGCATCTGTATAACCAACAAGAGAGGTGGTAGAAGATTAATATAAGTGAAGACCAAAATCCAAAGTCCCCCGAACGTATCATAAGATACGTTTAAGGGCAGCTATATGTGGCTCGCGGGGATCATGCATGTAAAGACAAATTTTCTGCACTGCATAAGATAGATCTGGTCTTGTAAATGTGAGATACTGAAGGCTACCTGCAAGACTGTGATATAATGTAGGATCTTGAACTGGAATACCTTCAGGACCCAATTTGGACTCTGTATCAACTGGTGTCCGAGAAGGGTTACAGTTGGCCATGTGTGCACGCTCAAGAAGCTGAATAGCATACTTGCGCTGAAGGAGAAACAATCCTGTAGAATGACGAGTGGCAGAGATACCCAGAAAATAATTAAGTGCCCCGAGGTCAGTCATGTCAAACTCACTATGTAGAGAAGCAATGATCTGCTGAAGTAGAGCCGGAGAAGAAGCTATAAGTATAATATCATCCACATATATAAGCAAATAAGCAACCTGAGAACCCTGTCGTAAAATAAATAATGAAGAATCACAACGACTGTGGTAAAACCCGACTAGTATGACATAACCTGCAAACCGCTGAAACCAAGCACGAGGTGCTTGCTTTAGTCCATATAAAGATCTTTGTAAAAGACAAACATGATGAGGGTACCGGGAGTCCACAAATCCCGGCGGCTGATGCATAGAGACAGTCTCAGATAAGTCACCATTAAGAAATGCATTCTTAATGTCAAGCTGATGAATAGGCCACTTGCGAGATACTGCAAGACTCAAAACAGTGCGGATGGTAGCCGACTTAACAACCGGACTAAAAGTCTCGTCACAATCAATACCAAGTTGCTAACTACTGCCAATAGTAACCAAACGAGCCTTATAGCGGCTCAAAGTCCCGTTGGAATGAAACTTATGCTTAAATAACCACATAGAACGAACCATATTAACACCATCGGGCCTCGGCACAAGAATCCAAGTACATTTTTAACTAACGCATTATACTCATCGTACATAGCATTCCGCCATTGAGGATCTTTGAGGGCAAGAGAGGGAGATTTAGGTATAGGGGAAATGGAAGATGTATGTAAAGATAGACGATCGACGGGTTTAACAATGCCCGATTGAGACCTAGTGACCATACGGTGAGTACGAGCGGGTTCAGTATTGGGCTGTTGGGTATGGGCCGAGTTTATGTTCGGTATTTGAGTATTGTTGGGCTGTTGCATGGGGTGAACAGGAGGTGTTAGCGGTTGGGTTGTATCTCGGTGGTTTTGGGCCTGAGAGATAGGGCCTGGTGTGATGTCCGATTGGACAGGGGTTATACGGGTAGGGGATTAGGTTTGCATTTGGTTTGTGGGTGGTGGGGTGTTGTGGGCTTGCTGTGGAGAATCGGGTTGCGAGGTGGGTTGGTTGGGTGTGCTGAGAGGTTGAGAGGGAGTAGGGGTGTCGGGAGTGTTTGGAAAATGATTAAGAAGTGAGGGGTACATGATCTAAAAAGGTATACGAGGGTGGGGAGTTGGGTGTCATTGAGCGGTAAGGGAATTGGGTTTCATCGAAGGTGACATGCCGAGAAATGATAATTTTATTGGTTTCAAGGTCTAGGCAACGAAAACCGCGGTGATAGGCGGGATACCCCAAGAAGATGCACGGGATAGCTCGTGGGGCAAGTTTGTGAGGTGAGTTGTGAAGACGAGGGTAACAAAGGCACCCGAAGATGCGTAAATGTGAGTAGTCGGGTTCCTTTTGGAAAAGTCTTGTAAAGGGGATTTCGTTGTTTATAGCAGTTGATGGAAGAGGGTTAAGAAGGTAGGTGGCCATATGAAGAGCCTCGACCCAAAAGGAGGGGGTAGGTGTGCTTGAAAAAGAAGTGTGCGATTAATGTTATGGATGGTTCGTATCATTCGTTCCGCCTTGCCATTTTGTTGTGAGGTTTTTGGGCAAGAAAATCTAATTTGAATACCATTATTAGCAAAAAGTGTGTGAAGTCGGTTATTGTCGAACTCACCACCATGGTCACATTGGAAGCTCTTAATTTCGCATTTAAATTGATTTTGAACATACTTACGAAAGTGCAAAAACTTATCGAACATATCAGATTTAGAACGTAGGGGATATATCCACAAATAGTGAGAAAAATGATCAAGAAATAAGACATAATATTTAAAACCACTAGAACTAACAATTGGAGAAGTCCATAAATCAGAATGGATAATATCAAAGGCATGTTCAACAATAGAATCTGAACTATAGAAAGGAAGTTTCACATGTTTGCCAAGTTGACAAGCATGACAAATATTCAGAGTCTTTTCTTTATTATAGGAAATAAACTGATGTGAAACAAGAGATCGTAGCACTTCGTCATCGGGATGACCAAGACGTTGATGCCACATGGATGGGCTTGTGGAGACAAAAGCAGTAGGGATAATTGACGGCTTGGTAACAGGATATAGATCACCCGAGCTGTCACATCGAAGGAGGATGTGGCGAGTCAGGAAATCCTTAATGGAAAAACCAAACGCGTCAAATTCAATAGTGCAGTTGTTATCCCTACTAAACTGACGAACATAAATGAGATTTTTAATGATGTTAGGGGTGACAAGTACATTATGAAGGTGAAGAGGGCGATGAAGAGTAGGAATAATGCTATGTCCGGTGTTGGTAACGGGAATCGAATTATCGTCACCAACATGTACAGATGGGAATAAACGTTTATTAAAAATGGTACTTAAATTACGTGCATTAGAATTTAAATGAGAAGAGGCACCTGTATTCATGTTCCATGTCGGGTCTTGCAAAGTCATAGTGCTAAAAGCACTAGGGAGTGAAGTGGCTTGGGATGGGTACCAGGCGGGGGCGGGACCAAGTATACTGTTGGGTGCATCTGTTGTGTTGGTTGTGTTGCGTTAAGAGGCTGTTGAGCCTGGTATAGATTTTGGGCCTGAGGTGTGTACATCTGTTGTGGTGTGTAAAGTTGTTGGGCCATGGGTGTGTAAAGGGGTGTAGCATATGTTTGTGGAATTACCTGGTAGCCCATGCGAGAAGCGAGAATGTGTTGTGTGGTTTGATGTATCATGCGGCTGTTATAAGACCCAGAAGGAGCCCACGATTTTGGTGTTACCAGGCTGTGAATTTCCAGCAATTGATTGGTGATGTGTACCCGTGGTGTTTTGAGTTTGCAATCCTGCTCTATTTCGGTAATCATGAATAAATCTACAACGATCACCAAACTTACAAGTCCCTTTGTTAAAATGATTGCATAGTCGGGGTAGACTTTGAGATTTAGTGGTTTGAGAATTAGAGGTACCTTTGTATTCCGACGGATTATGGTGATCATCTACTGCCATAATCGTGAGTGGCAATAATTTTTACTGCAACATACCCATGCAAATCATGCAGAATTCATTTGCAAGAATAGACCAATATTAAATAAAACCACAACTGACCCCACGATGTGCACCAAAAATGAATAATTTAATTCTAAGGGTTATAATAATTTGTAATATGCAAGTGAAAAGCAATCTCAACGTCTTTGATAGATGGAGAAAGATTAATTGTGGTGGGACACTAGAAGGAAATATGCAAAGATGAAAAAAAGAATGATCCGTGATTTTGGGGATTAGGGTTTTGGAGAAAATCGTGGCTGTACTATGTTGAAGGTTATGTTTTCCTTGATTTCATTAATTCCCGTAATCCATATTTAACATACAAAAGATCATTATAGAGCAATTAATAATGGGCTTAGGCCAAATACACAAGTAGGCCTTATGCTAATACATCACTAAAACATATGTACAAATATATAACGACTAATTAGTCATAAAATAAAAAAATAAAAAATATAAAAATAAAAAATAAAAAATAAAAATAAAAACTATTCATAGGTATTGCATGTAACATGTGCAAAGTTTTTATCTTCTAATTTTTTTTATTATTATTTCTTTCTTGTTACACAGTATGTTTATTCATCAATCTAAAACGGGGTCCCAAGTCCCAACTAGAGTTCAATTTTCAGTGGCCACGAGTTTTATTTAGTTTAAGTTAATTTACATGAATGTTTCATGTTTGTCAATTTCAAATTGTATTGCAATTTTATTCTTTTAATGAATATATCATCATTACAACTAGCTAAGTTATTGTATACTTTTCCCTTCGATTGTTATCATGCATTTGATGATTTTGATCTTCATGCAACTCTTTATATAAAAGATTACATTATTGACAAGTAAAACCTTACAGCTTCCTATCCAAAGAGAACAATTTTTTGTACGCTAAAGCTTCTAAAGCAACATACTTGAAAAGAGAAAAAGAGTAAAGTGCAAGTATACCCCATCTATTTATCAATAACTGTTGCAAGATGTTTAGAGTAAACATAAACAAGTTTTCTATATGGTTTTAGGGGTGTTCACAAATCGGGTAATACCCACAGAAACCGAAAGCCGAATCAAAATCGGACCGAATTAGTAACACCAACGAATTTGTCAAAACCGAACCAAATCAAATTAAATATTCGGTTTATATTTTGATATGGTTTTGACAAAATAAAAATTGAACCGAACTGAAAACCGAATTCACAAAAATATATATATATATATATATATATATATATATATATATATATATATATAGGGAAGAGATCCAGTAAGAAGAAAAACTAAAATAAGAAGAATAAGAAGGATTTTTAGCCACACATTTTAAATAAGAAGGAGAAATTTAAGGGGAGATGCATCCATATTTGTAGGTGCATCTGAAATGTGTGGTTGTAGTTTCTTCTTATCCTTCTCGTTTTAATTTTTCTTCTTATTTGATCCTAACTCTATATATATATATATATATATATATATATATATATATATTTTATATATTTGTATAAAATAAACCACTCTTTCTTAATATAATTATAATATTTTTTAACTTTGACATTTTTTTAAAAATCTATATAATTAAATGAAAAATATATAATTTATGTAATTCAGGTTATTCTGGTTAACTTGAAAAATGAATCGAATTCAAATTCGGTTTTCGATTCAGTTTAATCTAATCTGAATTTGATTCAGTTCGGTTTTTTGTTTTACTCAGAAAACAATATTAACCGAACTGAATAAATCAAACAACCCGATAACCGAACTGATGAACACCATTTTATGGTTTTGTTAAAAATAATGTATCAGCATCTTAACAATTCACTTGCAACAGTAGAATACATTTTCTTTTAACACGGAGCGGTGAAATCAAAATCACGGGTGAGTTATGTTCGGATTAGCCAGGGGAGTCGAGCTCTTTCGACCTTGATGTATCCTGCTTAAGTGGTGTCCTTGCGGCCAATTTTGGACTATTCTATGGCCATCCTAAAATGTTCGAATTTTGAACCCTAATCTATACTATATTAAAAGCATTTTAGACTTTCTATAAATAAAAGTATTAAAATTTTAAAACAAAAAACATTACTATAAAAGGAAAATAAGAAAATTAATTTAATATTTTCAAAATTTAAGTGTCATTTAAATCATATAGTAACCTCCTCCAATGATATATTTTAATAGAATATTAATAAAAAAAAAAGCTTATTAAACTTATGACCACAAATTTAATGCTAAAATTTGAAAAATAAAGTGATAACTATTTACACTATTAATAATTTAGACGTTTATTTTCTAAAAACATATATCTACTACGTTATAAAGTATTTGGGATACTAAATAAGAAATGTTTAAAATAAAAAACATTTGCTCGTCACAAAAATAATCACTAAGTACCAGCCGCCGTATTTCGCGAACACCCTTCTAGTCTTTTATAAGTAGACACTTTACCACTAGATTATCTTTAAAATGATTGGGAGGCTGGGAGCAACAAAATACATGTCCAAGCCCAACTCAACTAATACACACCACAAACACTTGGCCTAATAGTTATAACCACCCCAACAGTAAAACCCAAGGCCCAACTCAACTAATTGGCGCCAAAAAAAGAACCAGTTTCCCGCCAAAAACACAGATCACATACCCCCAATTGGCGCTAACCCTCACAACACCACACTAATCATTTCTCATTTTTCCCGCCATATTCACACACTCACAAATGGCTCGCCGCCGTAACACTCCCCCCGCCGGAAACACACCTCCCGCCGCCACTACTCCGTCGGCCGGAAACACTCCTACCAGAACACCGGGCCGCACTACTCGTAGCAGCAATAACCCTCCTATCCCTACTCCAGTCAGCAGTACTCCTGGCGGTATGTTTTAGATCTATTTTTATAAATGCTTTTTTTATATAAATATCTATTATTATCTTGTTGACAATAATTTTTTGGATGAGGAGTATTTATTATTAGCTAGGGTTTCAAGTTGATTTTAGATCTGAACTTTTATTCAATTAATTTTCAGAAATATAATCACCAGTTTCAAGCCCAATAAAACTATTACTGTCTACTTGATGATTTTAAGACTGTATGTCTTTTTATAGATTTTTGCAAATATCAATGCAGTAATTAATTTATTTTTTTACAGACCATCTGTTTTTAACTTATGGACAATAGTTTTGACACTTGAGATTATATGTTAAGGCAAATGGCACAAAAAAAGTAACCTTTTTCTTCTCAATTTAGGTTATCGAAGTTATTTTTAGTGGAATAAAAAGTTTTTTTAACTTTTCAAAAACTATTACTGGTTATAGTTTTAGCCGAAATGACTTTTAAATGCTCAATTATAACGATATTTGACATTAGTTAACCAATTCAACTGAAAAAAATGGCAGATAACATCTTTCGAAAAGTCGAAAAAACCTTACCTTGCACAAAAAATAACTTGAATATCTTAAATTGACAAAAATAATATTGACTATCTTAAATTAAAATTGATCTGAAGTGTGATACTTTTTAGTGCGATTTGCCCTATATATTATTACTCAGGCTTTTAACCATATTTTATATCTAATATTTGTTTGCTCAATTAATTTATAGAACATTATCACCAGTTTATGTAATTCAGTGTTTTGGGTTTTTAGTTATATCTGTTTACTTATTTGATTCAAGTTAGGTCTAAATGTATTTCATTTGATTAATTTACAGATACATCATCACCAGTTTCAAGCCCTATAGAAAACACATTTTCGTCACCAAACAATGTCACCAGCAGTATCCGTAAGCGCGGACGCCGTGGTATGGAAACACCACCACCGCCTCCGCATTCGCGCTTTGCTGCTACGCCTGACGGGACTGGTGTTGGCGGAGGTGGAGGTGGTGATACGCCTCCGGATACTAGTACTCCTGGCGGGGGTGGTAATGGCCCGTCTTCGGAAGGTGAAGATGCTGAAGCGTATGAGGCGCCACCGATGTATGTTTGGGGGACGAGTATAAGTGTTCAGGATGTGAATGCAGCGATTTTGAGGTTTTTGAAGCATTTTCGTGAACATCCGTCGCACGATGAAGGGAAGTATATGAAAGCGATTGATAATGTTATTGAAATGGAAGGGGAGTCGCTTGAAGTTGATGCAAATGACGTCTTTGATTATGACAATGATTTGTATACTAAGATGGTCAGGTATCCTTTAGAAGTGTTGGCGATTTTTGATATCGTGCTCATGGATATGGTTAGTAGGATTAATCCTTTGTTTGAGAAGCATATTCAAGCGAGGATATTTAATCTGAAGTCCTCGACTTCTATGCGAAATTTGAATCCTTCTGGTTAGTTTTATTCAATTATGTTTTTTATAATGTTAAGCTGAATTGAATTTATGCTTTATTAGTTAATTTGTAATGTTTGTGTTTTGGTAGATATTGAAAAGATGGTGTCGTTGAAGGGAATGATCATTAGATGTAGCTCGATTATTCCGGAGATTAGGGAAGCTGTGTTTAGGTGTTTGGTGTGCGGGCACTTCTCTGATCCCATTATCGTAGACAGAGGTATGTTAAGTTTCTGACTATGCAATTTGTATTATACATTATTACTGTGGTTTACAATGTGGACTGTTTTTTATTAAATGTATTGCGTCAGGCAGGATCTGTGTGCTTTGGATATTTTATTATATATGAATTAAGTGTACTATTTGGTGTCATCAGGGAGAATCAATGAACCAACAATGTGTTTGAAGGACGAATGTAAAACAAAGAACTCAATGACATTGGTCCACAACAGATGCAGGTATATCTATCCTATAAAGACTGATTTCTTTGATTGAGAATGTTACACTTGGTGTTCCTGATTATACAATTTAGATATTATACGGTCTCTATATTTATGTAATAAGCGGTATCTTTTCACTATCTAAACACATGTTTTTTATGTTTTAGTGTACTTGCTTACGTTTGTGTTACTCTTTAACAGGTTTGCAGATAAGCAAATTGTAAGAGTTCAGGAGACCCCTGATGAAATCCCAGAAGGGGGTACACCTCACACTGTGAGCTTGCTGATGCATGACAAATTGGTCGATGCTGCGAAACCTGGTGACCGAGTTGAGGTAAGCTTACTGTATCTGATTAGTTTGATATGGATTTATTTACTGTGTTTGACCAATTGGGTGTTCTAAATTGTTGCTATTTTTGTTCTTGAAAAGATCACTGGGATATACAGGGCTATGAGTGTTCGAGTTGGCCAAACTCAAAGGACTGTGAAATCTTTATTTAAGGTAGATTTCTAAACCATGTACTGACATTCCACTTATACTTGCTGTAGTCTGTATTACTTGATGACACTTTTTTGTTTTCAGACATACATCGATTGTCTTCACATAAAGAAGACAGATAAGTCAAGAATGAATGCAGAAGATCCAATGGACACTGAAGAGGGTTCTACACAAAATGAGCAAGGAACCCCTATGGACCATGAAAAGCTGGTAACGATTTTCACCCATTGCTATTTTTATTTGTTTCATGATTTACATATCACTCATACATTTTTTTGTGCACTTACAGGTGGAGAAGTTGAAAGAGCTATCTAAAAATCCGGATATTTATGAAATGCTTACACGGTCTCTAGCACCAAACATTTGGGAGTTAGATGACGTGAAAAAAGGACTCCTTTGCCAGGTATATCAAGTAGTAATTATATTATGGTAATGCACATTAGATATCCTATTCGTATTAAAGATTGGCTTTCTGAACTTCAATTTTCTGTCTTTGTGCAGCTTTTTGGTGGCAGTGCTTTGACACTAAAATCTGGGGCTAGTTTCAGGGGAGACATTAATATTCTTTTAGTTGGTGATCCTGGTACCAGTAAATCGCAGCTTCTTACATACATACACAAACTAGCCCCTCGTGGTATCTATACTAGTGGAAGAGGGAGTTCAGCTGTTGGATTGACTGCTTATGTGGCAAAAGATCCTGAAACCGGTGAAACGGTATGTGTAAACATGTCATCCTACTTATTACTCTATTTTGCTAATAAATAGTGTGGTGCTTTAATTTATGTTATCCAACTGATCATCAGGTTTTAGAGAGTGGGGCTTTGGTTCTTAGTGACAGAGGTATCTGCTGCATCGATGAATTTGATAAAATGTCTGAAAATGCAAGGAGCATGTTACACGAGGTGCAGCATATGTTCTTCTATCATTTTATCCTTTTTCTAATAGTATCCCGGAGTATGCTAAGTGATTGTTTATATTAACATTTGATCATTGTGTAGGTGATGGAACAACAAACCGTGTCAATAGCAAAAGCAGGAATTATTGCTTCTCTTAATGCAAGGACTTCTGTCTTGGCCTGTGCAAATCCAAGTGGTTCACGTTATAATCCTCGCTTGTCTGTCATTGACAATATTCATCTTCCTCCTACATTGCTCTCCAGGTTAAAAGATATTCCTCACTTTTACTTTAACATACAAGTTAAATACATACCTTGGTACATATGAAGATGCCTATTTTGACCAACTTAATGTTTTACAGGTTTGATTTAATTTACTTAATTCTTGACAAAGCTGATGAGCAGACAGACAGGCGTCTCGCCAAGCATATAGTTGCATTACATTTTGAAAATCCTGAGGTTTGCATTTCTCATTTCTTTTTTATGATGCTATGTTTAAAGTAAATATCATTAGTTGAGAACATGAGGCATTGCGAAGTAGTACTTAAACTTTGACTCTTGTTTGCAGAATTCGGAGCAGAATGTTATTGACCTTCAAACATTGACTGCTTATTTGAGTTATGCCAGAAAAAATATTCACCCACAGTTGTCTGATGAAGCTGCTGAAGAGTTGACCCGTGGGTATGTTGAAATGAGAAGAAGGGGAAATTTCCCAGGAAGCAGTAAAAAGGTTGTTACTTCTCCTACTACCTAAGCATTTTCTTGAATTACTTTTGTTGATGTTGCAAAATTTACCCATTTCTGTCTAAATGGGTTGATAAAGGTTGTGTTCAATACAAATGGATTAAATGGGTCAAACTGGGTTAACTTTTTTGAATTTATATATTTTAATGACAAATCTTCCTTAATTTATTTGTTTAGCAATTTAGTTTATCATCATTAAGAATATTATTCTTGTAATCATAGGGGGTTAATGTTGTAAGTGTTAATAATGGCTTAAAATGGACAAAAATTGTTGGCATGTCAACCGTCAACCGTCAACCCAATCGTGTCTGTTTTGACCCGCACTAAAAATGACCCAGTTTAACTTAAACCTGTTTGGATTTGTTATCCAACCCTCTTGCCCACTTGCAACCTCTAGTTCAGATATTTCTTTTGGCTGTATGCGGGTTGTAATTTTTTTTATTTAAATAACAGGTGATAACGGCTACTCCTAGACAAATTGAAAGTCTGATACGTCTCAGTGAGGCCCTTGCTCGGATTCGTTTTTCAGAATGGGTTGAGAAAAAAGATGTTTTAGAGGCTTTTCGTCTCCTTGAAGTTGCACTACAGCAGTCTGCAACAGATCATGCCACTGGTAAACATTGGTTTTATAACATGAGATAAATATGGCACCATTGACTTGTATAAAAGAACTTTAAGTAAATATTCATCGTCTGACAAATGAATTCTTAACAGGAACAATTGACATGGACCTGATAACAACTGGCGTGTCTGCAAGTGAAAGAATGAGAAGGGACAATATGGTGGGACTGACTCGCAACATTATTATGGAAAAGATGGAATTAGGAGGTCCATCTACCCGTTTGTTAGAGGTGCACTTTTTATTTATGCTTTAAACCAGTCTACTGTATCTACATCTTTTATCAAAAGTCTTGATACAAATTGTTATGTCTCTGCAGTTGCTGGAAGAGTTGAAGCAGCGAAGCGGTAATTCTGAACTACACCTTACAGATGTAAGTTTCCCTTTCTTTACCCATTACAGTTACAGAGTTATTTTTAGCAAGTTATTTATGTTGGAATTAGTATTAACATAGCAATCCATATTTTTGATTGTCAGTTACGAAACGCACTTAGTACTCTTGCAAGTGAGGGATTTGTGGTAGTCCATGGTGACAGTGTAAAAAGAGTATGAGCAAATGAAGTGTGTTTAAGGAGGGCTAAAGGCTATGCTTAGCATTGAAGACACAAAAGGTGTTGCTGATTTATGTGTTTATGTTGGAGACAATGATGGTTCAACATAATAATGTGTGATGTTAGCGAATATTTATGCACCATGGTCACTTCAATAGTGTATTAGTGTAGTCAGGGTTGTTTGCTGAACTGTTTTCTCCAAGATGAATTAAGTTATTAGATATCATTTTTGTGACTATGCTACAGTGAGTGTCATGAAAATTTAAACTTATGGTATGAAATGTTGGTTCTTGCTAATGAATGTAGGACTATGTGATCACCTTATGTGCCATGACCCAAATCAAGAATCGAACTTGTCTAACCATCAAAGGGCTAAAGTTAAAGTGCCTTGACAATTGGGTCAAAAGATCTTAAATCAAGTAGAATTCATGTGAAGAAGATGAGCTGCAGTAGTTTGAAATCAAATATACCGACTATTTGATACCATGTAAATGCTTAAGTTGCTTAAATAAGAGAGACATTATTACTTAACAACATAATAAGAAAAAGGAGAATGTAGAATGTTATACTGCTGATGCAGTATTTAAGTGTGTTTTCAATAGGTTCTTTAGTTATTAAGTAAAAAAGTATGTGTTATATCATTTGATGTCAACTGTTAATTGATATCACAAGTTTGTAATAGTTTGGCACATCGCAAACAATTTACTAGTGTAACTGGGATATTGGATGCCAAAGTTAATTAAATTCACATCAATGAGACTGATTTAATCTGCTTCGTTATGAAGTTCAAAACATGTGAACATATCTTATGTCTAAGGAAAGTATCAAACAATCATTAAAATCTAATGCACTAGCTGCTGATACTCCTCCGGATGACCTGCAGGTTAATATAAGAGTTTTATAGGCAAGCATACATTTTCCCTTGTTTGGTAACTAAAACTTCTTTATATGGTTACTTTCTGTGAAACCAGAAGAAATAAAATACTTTGTTAGCGGTTGCAGCTTGATTGTCACAAGCTTACAGAATATAAGCTTGTTCTGCAAAAGATTTACTAACTCGTGTGCACTAACTATAAATTTTTGGCCTGTAATTTGTAATCTAATGGTCATTATCTAGATAGTATTTTTCTGCAATACTCTCAAGGATTACATGAGGGTTCTTTATATAGGACATTAACTACTGACTACGAACTAACAGGTTCAGAAAAATGGTTACTTATTTATCCACTACATTTATCTGCAGGGTGCTATTCTCGTTGAAATATTACTACTTTTTGACCAGTTTTATTTGTTATGACACTTCTCATTCAGCTTTTAGAAATAAAACTGGTGAGATAGCGAGATTCCATTTCTTTTTTAAGCACTGGCTGCAAAAATTATGCCTCTAGAGCCTTCTTCCGTCAAAGAGGAACATTCTTTGCTCTTTCCAAAATGATGCTTTTATTCTTATAAACTTCATTGTCATCCACTGACTTCCACTTACAAAGGGTTAGCTTTAGAGAGGATATTATGCATCGACTTATCTATCAGTAAACTAGTAAAGTGTAATCTTATGATCTCAAACATATATCTTTTCCTCGATATTTAATATTTTTAGCCAGTACAGAGGTTACACAAACTGCATATAAATTGAACTGTCTTTTCAGAGGTGATTAGAAGGCTATCTGAGCTATAATTCACAATATATAGAGGCTGAACTTTTGCACCATGGTAGTTTTTACAAAAGAGTGGAGAAAGATACAAACCATGGAATCAAGCGGTATATTTTGTCAAATGGTACCATAAAAAATTGCATGTGGTTGATCAACCACCAGCTGCTGTCGTATAAATTTCTTGTATAACATGCTTGTGTACCCATGATTTGTTAACAGTCACTGAAGTTCCTTTCTCACAATATTGTCACGTGCGAAAGAAGAAATTTACGTATCACATTTTAATCAGCATCAAGGTGACAAAGAAGTTGCTTCTGGCTGAAAAATGGATCCCTTTTTATGCAACCAAACAGGCCTCGTAATGGACCTCCAATTGATTTTTTTTATTGAAATTTCCCGTAGATGTGCTGTGAAAAGTACAACTAGTTAGGTCCCGTGGACCCTATTGTGGCGACAAGGAATGGAGTGAAGCAGGCAACAATTGACTCAAACTCACTAGTTGGCGCCATATTCAGTTTTGGACACAAAGAAGTTGCTTCAACCTTATATTCTAACAAACAAATTTACAGTGTTTCACGCAATTGCTGATTTACACCAAAATTTTCCACTGTTCCTTAGAACCACCGATCTTTGTAAAACTCAAGTTTTGGAAAACCAGAAGAAATATCAGCATACATATGCAAAAATGTACAAGCATATTATGCAATTAGTTGGGAAATTTAACAAAGATATATGCCGTAATCTCAACACTCATCAAATAAACAGTTTTTTTTTTTTTTTTTTTTTTTTTTTCTCTCTGTTGACTCATTCGGGTTTAGTATCAGCTGTGTAACCTGCGTGGCTGCATTGTATGAGATGGTTCTTCTACTTTCCTGGTGGCAAGTCATTTAAAGCTTGCAACATTCCTAGCCATTATATTCTTGTCGATTTAGTGGAATGGGAGTAATAAAGGTAGACTCATTATATTTGTTCCTAACGATTATTTGGTAATCTGTTCTGCAATAATCCTGTTTGTGAACAAACTTAGATAAACTTCTTCATTCTTAGCACCACATAGACACATCGTCTACATATTCCCAATTTTGAAAGAAAAAAAAGACACATAGATGAATGTAACAATAATTCAGCACAAATTTACTATACATATTGAAGATTTAAGAATAATCAGTGAATTAGTGACGATGGACTGCAGCAACTGTGGAGACCATGGAATCGACACCACAAACATTGTGACCCTTGCAGATCTTGTAATATCCTTTTTCTCCCCAACTCTCCCCCCACGAGTTCTTAATAATCCAGTATGGCTTTTCCTTCATTCTTATTGGAGAATAGCCAGCTGCACCATACCCGACCAATAACACACCATGGTCTAACCTTTTTGAGCACACAAACGGGCACGAGACTCCCCCAATATATGTCTGCATATAAGCCGCGTTGATAGCCACTACAAGTCCACATACAATCAACTTATCAGCACCGTAACTCATCTAGTCCTCCCCATTATTTAGAATTCAAATTAAAAAGACAAACAACAGAAAACAACAGTCATGTTACATACCAGCAAGAGGACCATGTTTCACAAGATTGGCAGCGATTTGGTCTTCATCCAGCGACACCACACTGAAGTTACTAACTGAAGCCACCACTTTGCTCTTGTCAAATTTACAGGTTCCATGATCCGTAGCGGTGTAAGGGTAATCCTTTTCCTTCATAAGACCACCAGCTTTTAAAGTGTACTCGAAAGCACTGTTCATTAGACCGCCATTGCACCCTGCATCACATGAACCTTGTTCTTCTGGATCACACTGCAAAAACAAAAACTGTAACAAATATTTCATCCAAAAAGTAGAAATAACACAAAATGAAAATGAAATCAAACCTCGTGGTCACAATCAACAAGTTGCTGCTCGCTAAGGCTCTCGAGCTTCCCTGTCGCAAGGAAGTTCGCCCCTTCCAATGCTCCAGTTGTACTAAATGACCAACACGATCCGCATGAACCCTGATTTCCATAACAATTATCAAATCTAACTTCCAGTTGTGAAGAAACTACTAAGATCATCTAAATTTATTATTCCATATTTCTGCTTATGCGTAGTTATAGCAAAAACACCACCCAATGGTTTGTATAAAAAAGTGATTATCTTTATGCCGAAATAAGCAAATAACAAGCTATTTCTCAATCCATAAAAAACACAGAAATCGGATTAGCAATTTAGACAATGCCATCCCAAACACCCTATCTAACAACAACTCGCGTTTATCTTTGCATGATCACAAAAACATTTATGTCATTTTCACACACTTTTTCTAAAAATTCCCAGAATTTAATCAAGCTATATCTAGAAACATGTACACGATTGTTACTTTTATAAACGGGTAGACATATAAAACTTTACAATTTTAGCACTTCTAATTGTTGAAAAATGTTCACACTTATGCTTGTCTACATACATAAAACTCGTCCCATATATCAATTTGCAAGCATTAATTTTTCCGCGTTCACTTGTATGAAGAGATCTACATAAATAACAATATAATACCTGATTCTTGACAGGAGTAACTGCACCATGATCACGCCAATCAAAATCTTCAGGAAGTTTATCCGTAGGAAGAATAGGAGCCTTACCCGCATCAGAAGGAAACTTAACTTTAACCCAAGACCTCAACCCTAAATGTTTACGAAACTCCCTAGGAGTCATATCAAAAAACTGCGTAACTCCATGTACAGCTGAAGGATCAAGAATCTGGTTACGACTAGCCCTTCGCATGTTAGCCTTAAAAACTGAAAATCTATAATCATGCTCCTCCTTAGAAGCGTAAAGTTTTTGAAACTTGTATTTGAAGGCATCGAAATGGCTCTCCAAGGTGTTCATAACTTTGGTGTTTTCATCGTTGATCACCTGACGGATGATCATGTCATTATTTGATTCATTGCAGGTGGACGCGATGAAAAGAGAGAAAAGTATAAAGAAAAAGAGCCTAGGATCCATGAAAAACAATTGTGGTAAAATACTATAATGTGGTATATGTCTGTGCTTTTGTGTGTGTGTTTTTATATAGATGCAATGTAGGTATCAGTCGTGGTTGCTTTGAAGGGAATGAGGAAAGGGGTCCTACGTGGTTGAGTGTTACTGGTGTGAAGTAGGGTTTGTGAAGTTAAGAATATGTTTTTATCTTAAGGTGTACGTATTTTAATTTAGTTATACTTTGTATAAAGGTATAAAGGTGGTTAAATTAGCATGTCACCGAAACAATGACTATGAATGAAAATCAAAGACTCTTTCTATAGCATAATAAGCACCTCAAACCTCTTTTGTAACTCAGAGGCGGAGCCAGAATCTGAAGTTAAAGAGGGCCGAAATTAACATAAAAAGTATAGCAATAAGAACATTCTTCGAAAAATGGATCTACGGTTGTTTTAACTCGTGATTGGTTTAAGTCATTCGAAATTTAATAAGATTAAGGGGGGCTTGTTGCAAATATTATTAAGAAACTAGGTTATGAGCTATGTAATTAATAAATAGAGTGAGTTGATTAGGGGTGACCTAACACCCACTAGTCACCTTACTAGCCCCGTCCTTGCTTTTGTTGCATGGTTAAATTACCACTCAGCCCGTAAACTATTTTCCCCAACCACACTTCAGATAAAAATTTGTGTTTTCTTATTATTCTTGTAAAATGTTGATAACGCCTAATATTAACCGACATATATTTTTTAGAAAGACAACAATTTTATAGAATCAATTTTAACCGACATATATATACAACAACAACGATGTCCAATTCTGTCTGAGCGGGGTATAAGGAAGGTAGAATGTAGACATATCATACCTCTACTTTTGGGTTAGCCGACATATATGTGAAACTTAATGTTCAGACTGATTCGGCGGTTGGCTCAAAATAGTGTCTACTTATTATAAAAAAAACGTGATTATTTTCTTACAAAATAATTCCATTGAAATCTGAAACTAATTGAGTTACGGGCATGAATCCTGGCTACAACATGGGGTTTGAACTTGTGCCTATACTATTTTTATTTATTTATCATTAAAAGTTTATAGCTTTATTAGCCGATTAATATTTTCTTATTCTTTTGTGATTGTTTTTGTTATTAAATTATGAATTTTTATTCTTATAATCATTATGTAATAAGAGCTTTAATTAAAACAAAACACATGTAAATGAACAAAATATGTAAACGAGCCGATGAAATAATTATTCCAAGAGAAAATGTTATAATCACCATATTCTTAACAGTTTATGTTTAAATATTACATTAAAGTTTCATAGAAACAATGAAACAGAGTTTTTATATCGAAGTCATGTACTCAAATTGGCTATAATTTAATGCCTGTTGAAGCTTAGAAGTCTTTGGTTGCTTCATCCCCTACACTTAACTCTCAAGCCAAATCCCACGATTGTAGTTGCTCTACCCCTCAAACACGCTTTAATTGCAACTACCAAAAACCCCCATTTGAAATAATTCTTTGTCTTCTCTCACTTAGTGGTTTAGCAAATAAAATTGATAGTTTACAAATTAACTTTTTTTTTTGAATGATTTAAAGACTAAAAATATAAATAAGTTTAAGTGAAAATTCTAGAACGGATTTTTTGAAAACTGTCTCACCAATTGCGACTCTAGAAGTTTGTGTTATCAAATAAGACATAGCGAGCAAAACAAGTTTGCTCGCCTGTTAATTTGCTCGCCATGGCATTTTCATGCTATTTTGCTCGTGACACGTGTAAGCGTCAAGCAAATTACTTTGCTCACCATCCTTTGCTCTCCATTCCAATTTACGAAATAACCCATATTCTCATGACACGTGTAAGTGGCAAGCAAAATACTTTCCTCTCCATTCATTTTGCTTGCCATTTCATTTACAAAATAACTCATATTCTCGTGATACGTGTAAGTGGCAAGCAAAATGCTTTGCTCTCCATCCATTTTGCTCGCCATTCCATTTTCATTTTGCTGCCTAAGATGAATCTAGAAAATCATCTTGATCGACAATAATTTTTTTATTTCTTGATTGTTTGTGAAAGAGGTGAAAGGATGAGGGAGATAGGTATATGTAGGTGAAAAATTAAATTGATTGAGTGAATGTATTATGTTTATTATGAAGATGAAAATCAAACAAAAAAGTAAAACGAGCACACATCTCTTTAAAACGTTTGAATTGCTTGGGTTTAAAAATGCAAAACTGATATTTGGTAAATAAAAATGGCAAGAAAAAGGGAGATACGAGCAAACAAATTTGCTTGCCATCCTATTTATTATTATTATTATTATTATTATTATTATTATTATTATTATTATTTTAATAAACGTTCGATTGGTACTGTGTCACGTAGTAAGTAGCGAGTAAACTAGATTGGAGAGCAAATGTATTGCATGTCATGTTCATTTTTGTAGTGTGAAAAAAGTAATGTCGATTTTGGTTATTTGGTTTGATAGAAGTAAACTTTGGTAATATTGTTTAAATTTAAGCATTTAACATTATACATCAACGTATAATATTCAAACACATATTAATCACTTGGAGCATTTTCAACGAGAAGTATATAATAACACTACACCATCAAGTTAATCTATATATAAAAGAGATAATAAAGTATATATGTGCATATGAAATGAGGAGGAAAAGTAAAACTAGGGTAATATTACTCACTAACGATATATATGCAATTGAAGAAGTTTATATAGATAATTTAAGGGGCAATTCTATATTTACCCAACTTAAACACCATAATTCCTTATTTTCCCAACACATGCTTTACAAGCATTTTACTTATGCAATAAAAACTTGTGTTTTGGATAAATATGAAATTTTGGTATTTAAGTTGAGTAAATATATAATTATCCCATAATTTAATGAGTACGTAAAATTTTAAAGTACGTACTGGTGATGCAACTTGGGGGCCGTTAGTAACAACTAATGTTATACACTTGACGTCTTTTATCGTTGACCGTAGCAACTACCAGTCATTTATATTGATCTAAACAAACCAACAATGCGTCATAGCGTACTTCTTTTTAACGGAAAATTTTTGTCAATAAAAATCCATGCATGCAATCGAATAAGACAACGTTACAACCAGGCTTTAAATTAGTATTATTTACGTCAAACTCGAAGAAAAATACTGAAATTCATATGTATTAATTTCGATATTTAAATTAATTATTAGAGGAAAACTAGTCCTAACTCCTAACTTCGAGGGCAACTTTTGTAATATAGCTACATATAAAGTTAAATATGTATAATTATTTATTCTTCATAAATAATATTGTTATCCTCTTAAACACTACTGTATAAGAACTTAAAGACGGTCAAAGCTAAAATTTCAAAACAGGTGTGGGCAGCATTGTGACAAGGCAAGACTCAAGAGTGCGTGGAGTGTGGACCATTCACACCTTTCGCCCATATCTAAAAGACTAAAACCATACATTTTTTATAATTGGGATATTTAAAAGTAAAGATTAGTTAGTAACTCAAATAATAATAGAATATCTTACCTTTGTAGTTTATTAGAGATTTTGTTTTAAACTATTTATATTTTTATCTAACTGTCTCTTTCATATTCTCTTAATGATTCACCAAAAAACTATTCTCATTCACATGTTTCATATCATTATTCACATCTTTCTTTATTTCTTTAAAGAAATGCCTTTGAATCGTTAAATCTTTCTTTTTTTTGCTAATGATCATTAACTTTTCCTTTTAGTGGCCATATGAAATGATTAACTTACCCTCCTTTTCTTCAAGATACGAAGTCCACCTGTTTGCCTTCTTTCCCACCAAGAACAACCAAGATTCTGAAACGCCATTTCAGTATTTATAACCCCAAATTCACAAACAAAAATTCTGAAAAACAAATTCACAAATATTCGATTATACTTCTTCAAATGAAATGGAGAAATTCGATACCCGCAACAACCCCCACCATCCCTCCAACAACCCCCTTCGTCCCTGCAACAACCACCACCAAAGCCATTACATAACCCCCGCATTGGAAAACATAGTTTCATCACACAGCCCTGAAAAGACGGTTAAGATAATACCCGGTCCTATTGGTATTGTTCAAGTGGCGAAGTGTCATAAATGAGCAGATATTAATGTGGGCAGGAGTGTGTAATTTACACACAAGAGTATATTAGGAAAGTTGTTCAGGTGGTGGGTGAGGATGAGGATTTTACACGTGGGTCATGGCTTAGCGCGGTTGAGTTTGTGAATGCTAATGAAGGGATGTGATTGGATGTTTAGGTGATATCAACATCTTTATCAATAATGGGAAACTTGATCAAGTTGTTGCAATAATCAAGTCGTGTAAGCCAAATGACCTTGGTGATCTTACAGTAACTCTCAAAGATCTATCAGGTACAATATCTGGTTCAGTACATAAAAAGGTCCTTACAGAGGGGGTTTATGGAAATGATATTACTGTATGAGCTGTTTTGATACTTCATAACATTTTAGTGTTTTCTTCTAAATCATCACTCCATTATCTTAACATTACACTGAAAAACTTAGTTAAGGTTTTCTACAAGGATACACTTTATGGAAATGGGAGTGGTGTAGGTGGTAGGGGAATGTTAAACGAAGAAAAAATAATCAAATTGTTAGAAGAAGAAGAAAAAGAAGAAGAAGAAGAAGAAGAAGAAGAAGAACGGGTTGAACAAGAGTGGCAGGCTGTTGGATATCTTATTGATCAACAGGAACATCAAATGAGATTAGACCAAGAAGCATTGACACAAACACTAGAAGAAGAAGCAAGGGATAAACAAGAGTGGGAGGACATAATTAGGCAAGAACGAGAGAAAGAAGAAAAGTTTTTGTTGGATTTTGGCTATGTATCTGATTCATTTTTAGATTAAGTTGTAACTTAACTATATGTGTGTTTTTGAATAATGAAAGTGAAACTAGTATCTGCAAATGCTGACACTGAATCTGCATAAAACATATGTTAACACTGAATCTATCTATGTTGACTTTTATAAGTCAAAGTAATACTGCGTATGCAAAATACAGTTCCAAACAGAAGTAGATCGTGTTTAACAGTTTCATGTCACAAATTAAAACAACTTGAATGTATTAAAAATTAAAGTTCATACTAAAACTGTGTTGAAACAATTTGGTTACTCAGTCATTCATTTTTTGGCTCTATGTTGACTTTTAAAAGTCAAACTGGTCAAATCCAAACAACCTCTAAACTGGAAATGCATCTGCAAACATACAAGTGAAACCAAAACTAAGAACATCAAGATCAAAATTATCAACTATGTTAATACAAATAAGCCGTAAAAACGTTTATTTATATTTTACGATCTTCTAATGTTTTGTCGATAACAAACGTAAAATCATTTTAACGAAACAAATAGAATACGTAAATAGTTTGAGTTAATAGTTTCCTAACACACTTACGTTTTCACATAAAACACTAAAACAAGTATAAGTGATTTTATGATACATATGTACAACAACTAGTGTTTACATATTGGGTTAGCATATACTTAAACTAAGTATACTAAAATGGGTAAAAACTAGCAAATGGTATTGACCCATAACCCATGGTTTTATATATACCACTTAACCAAGTTCATTGTATCCTTAAGATACATTGTATCTAGAAAGAAAACCATGGATCAACCCATAACCCATGACCCATGACCCATAACCAAAAATACCCATGGGCAAAGAGGAGCGTTCCACGGATCCCTGGCTTTATGCTAGCCGGATCCCTTGTGGTAGGGATCCGTGGGATCCGGGGAACAGTAGAGAATTTTCTCTATAAATAGAGAGCCATTTCTTCCTTTCTACTTACCACTTTACATACATACTTCCCCAAGTATTATAACCCTCTAACCTCAGATCCAAGAGATCTATGTAGTTTGTCTTTTGTTTTTGTGTGATCTTCTAGGTTCCTCTTAAAGGCAAGATCACCACTTCTTGAAGACGAGCAAGCTCAAGTCCATGAGTTGCCATGCTTCGTCATCATCAAGATAACTAAGGTTCTCTTGTTGATAGTTCTTACTTTCTCCATAGATGTTGGGTTGAAGGCATTAGTGAAGAATGCTGAAAGTGTCAAGATGAAAGCATTAGTGAAAGGTGCTCATCATCCGTGTCAAAGCATTAGTGAAGAATGCTAAAGGTGTCAAGACGAAGGCATTAGTGAAGAGTGCCAAGCGTTGTGTCTAAGGCATTAGTGAAGGATACCGAAGAATCAAATCAAGTCGCATTTGGGAAGAATGCCTAGGTCGTATAATCGATGAGGTGCATCGTTATACATATAAGTATTTGTTTATTTCCAAGGATGGTGATATCCTTGATGGTATTGTAACAAGGAGTGGATCTCCTTGATATTAGGTGTTGTGTTGTGAAGGGTAGTAGTTCCTCCATAGTAATGGAACTAGGTGCTTAGCCTAGTACCTAATAAAGGGTAGGCGACGTTGTGATAGGATTAGTTCTCCTTGGTATGAAAGAACTCGGTGGTTAGCCTAGTACCGTATAAAGGGTAGGCGACGTTGTGTTAGGTGTGGTTCGCCTTGCTGTGAAGGAACTCGGTATTTAGCTTTGTACCGGAAAAAGGTTAAGCGACGTAGTGAAGGCTTCTCCGCCATAAGGAGTTGGTGTAGTGTTTACGAACTCTCGAGTAGGTGACTCGGGGAGTGGAGTAGGGCAAGGAAGGTGTCCTTGTAGCCGAACCACTATAAATAACTTGTGTCGTGGTGATGTGCTTCTTACTCTTTATCTTTCATTACACGTTTATATATCTATCTATCAACGTCCAACATAAACAACCAAATAGATTGACATAAGTCGATCTAAATATTTAAAAAGAAGTTTTAAATTGGTAAAACTATTCAACCCCCCTTCTAGTTTTCCACAAACTAAATTTACTTCATCGTCTCTTGCTCTTTTGTTTACAAATGACATACTCAAATACAAATGAGATTGACCGTGTGGTATGCAACGACATTTTTATTGAATAAATATATACAAATTAATAATTATGTTCATATTTGCAACAATAAAATCAGTCAAAGAAGAAATCACATCTAGGTTAGACCAAGAGTGGCAGGCTGTTGGATATCTTATTGATCAACAGGAACACCAAATGAGATTAGACCAAGAAGCATTGACACAAACACTAGAAGAAGAAGCAAGGGCTAAACAAGATTGGGAGGACATAATTAGGCAAGAACGAGAGAAAGAAGAAAAGTTTTTGTTGGATTTTGGGTATGTATCTGATTCATTTTCAGATTAAGTTGTAACTTAACTATATGTTTGTTTTTGAATAATGAAAGTGAAACTAGTATCTGCAAATGCTGACACTGAATCTGCATAAAACATATGTTAAAACTGAATCTGTCTATGTTGACTTTTATAATTCAAAGTAATATTGCATATGCAGAATGGAGTTCCAAAAAAGTAGATTGTGCTTAACAGTTGCATGCCACAAATTAAAACAACTTGAATGTATTTAAAATTAAAGTTCATACTAAAACTTTGTTGAAACAGTTTGATTACTCAGTCATACATTTTTTGGCTCTATGTTGACTTTTAAAAGTCAAACCGGTCAAATCCAAACAACCCCTAAACTAGAAATGCATCTGTAAACATAAAAGTGAAACCAAAACTGAGAACATCAAGATCAAAATTATCAACTAAATTTATTTCATCATCTCTTGTTCTTCTGTTTACAAACGACATACTCAGATACAAATGAGATTGATCGTGTGGTATGCAACAACATTTTATAGAATAAATATGTTGGAATCACTCCTAACTTTTATTTCAAGTGTTAGTAATTATTATGTAATAGGTTTCTTAAACTAGGCTTTTATGTTTGATATTAAGGCTAGGCTCATGTAGAAAGCCCATGAGCCTAAGCCAAAGCCCAATAAGAAAGGAAGGGACTAGACATGTTGCCCTAGCTCCCTTCCCCTATAAATAATTTTGTAAACCTTCACTTGAAGGTTGGTTGTTCACTCTAATACACTCTCTACGCATAACCTTTGTTTATCATCATACGTGTGTGTTTATTTGTTCAACCGATCACCTTCATCTATATTTCTTACATATTGATCCTTGTGTTATATTATGGTGACCTAACAGTGGTATCAATCGCCATTTAGTTGGGTGAAACACTTTTGTTTTTGAAGTTTCGTACTATACGCGTGGTGTTTTTGCGTGTTCCACTTTTAATACGCTTAAAGTTTTGATTTTTACACTTAAAAACTCAAGATTCTTGTGGTTTAAGGTTTATTTAGTGTTAAAGTTTCAGTTTTTAGCAAAAAGTTTCAAACTTTATGTGTGTAGATTAGTTTTTAAGCTTGGTTTGTTTCGTGTGTACTATCCTACGCGTAAGGGTGAAAGTGTTTTTGGATCATCAAGTTTCAAACTTTCTTGTTGTTTTGGTGATTTTAAAGATGTTTCATCATTAAAATCAGGTTTACAAAACGTTTTTGGGCATAAAAATTAGTTTTGGTAATTTTTGTACTTTCTACGCCTAGTAAAACCCTAGTTTTACGCTTATACATCTACACCAAAATCATTCTACGCCTAAGCAGGTTACTACGCCTAAGGATTTTCTTCATTGATCTTCGAAGTTGTTGGTCTACTCAGTGTTTTCTTGCTTGGATAAGCCTGAAAACACTTCGACTTGTGGATATCTTTTACACTTGGATAACTGTAAAGGATTTTTGGGTAAAACCCTAGTTTTACGCATAAGCATAAAAGCTTACGAGTAAACACTTTACGCCTAAGTTATTCTTACGCATAAGTTCATCTTACGCCTAAGGTAATCTTACGCACAAGGTTCTTACTACTAAGCCTTTGGTTTACGCTTAAGCTTAAGTTTTTTACCTAAAGTTTACGCGTAAGCAGTATTTACGCCTAAGCTTATGTCTACGCGTAATAAGGGAATTACGCGTAAGCTCTTGTCTACGCCTAATCTGGTTTTCTACGCCTAAGTGTACTTCATCAACAAACTCAAGTTTCATTCGACTAAAAAGATCCATCAACAACACAAGTTTCAAGATGTCTCAACCACCATATTCTAACTACTTTCCTCAACAACAACAACAACAACATCAACAATTTTAGCAATATCCTCAACAACAATTTCAACCACCATCTCAAATGTACTTTCCTCAAGGAGTAAACCCTCTTCCACCGCAGATGCCTCAACCAAACCCTCGTCAACAAGTTCAAAATTGTAACTACTTCCAATATCAGTTTCCCGCTAAGTATGCTATGAATGTCACAACGCAAAAGGAACCTTCTTGGTTTGCAAAGATGTGTGAAGCTTTAAGCAGCCAACAATCCATTCATGAGGCTGGATCCCTTGATAGACCTCCAATGCTCACTCCCGGAAACTACGATCTGTCAGGACCGATTACTAAAAGATTTATGTGGTTTGGAGGCCTTGGTTGGTGAAAGTAGATGAAGAACATCATCTTGCTTAGTGAGAGAAAGTAGAGAGAGGGAGGAGAAAACAAGGTTTTATTAAGATAAGAACAAAAGAATACAATGACCAAATGCTTCACCTCACCCCTCATGGAGAGTCATGAGGGGTATATATAGGCCCTAACTTTGCCACTTAAATGATACTAGTCCCTAAGGGCAAAGTATACTACGCATCTAGTCCAATTCACGTAAGTGACGTTATCTTTAGAAAAAGCGAGGCTAACAATCTCCCTCCAAGATAGCGTCACACGTGAATGGTTACAATGAGACCTATAAATACAAAACAAAGTAAATTACAATAGTAATGAACAATGTTGACTTTCTTGAAGTGCAGAGTCTCTGTAGTCTAGATACTGAGGCAAACTTGAAGTTCTCCCTTCCGATGACCTCGGCAAATGATCTTCTTGTAGCTCTGAACTTCAACTGTAACGGTCTAGTTAGGTTATTACTCCCTCCTAACTAGTGAGCCTTTTTTCTTTTTCTGCTCCCTCCTGAACCAACAACACTCTTCCAACACGTCTTTAATCTTCAGACACGCAGCGGAGAAAGTAAACTCTTGAAGCACAATGGTTGTCGTTCTGGGAACATCAACATAACTCACTTAGTATTGCATCCAAGTTGGTAAAAAACCCCGATGTACACCACACTACTTCTCCTTCTTCAGTCTTAAGCAAAAATCCCTTCGTAATCCAATCACGGAAGATGAAATACCAACTTCTCCCTCCTGATGGTTGCGAGCTATCGGAATCATCATAATGTTGCGTACATACCGTATTACCTTCTTGATGCAATATAAACATCATAGCTTGATCAAAATTTCCGTGAGAATATGCCGTATTACTCTCAATAATTTTCTCTAACCAACCTTTTATCGAACCTCCTTTGAATTCACCGGCTAAATGTAATGACCACATATGGAGATAGCCCGGTACGACTAACTTGAAAAGGAAGTAAGCATCCCAACTTGTGACTTGCTGCTTGTTCTAAATTTTTGAACAATCCACAACTTCGTGTGACACTGAGCACAACAACGTAACTCCTTAAAGTGATGGTTACACACTGTGAGCACTACAACGTAACTCCTTACCAGTTATAACCAGATTTTCAAATTTCATAATGTGCTCTAACAAGTTATCTTGAGACATGCATCCAACCAACCATCGTCTCAGAGATAAAGAAGTCCACCCGTGAAATGTCACTTCAATTCCGCATCAATAATACCGTACGAAAACTCCGTAGCCATTTTTTCAAATTTTCCTCAAGCCGTGAATATTGTATCCCTCCCGTGAAATTAATACCATACCAAATATACTTTATATACTAAGCCAAATGTGATCCCATAAATCAAATTTATAAAAAATTTGACTTAAGTCTCAATAGTAACTTAAGCAGCATACCAGTTCAGTGCATAACAATAATATCCGCAAAGAACCATTATCGCCCAATCATATGATATTAGCCCAACGAGATATAACACCCACTGAAAGCCCATAACCGAATCATAGCACCACTAACCCAAGTATGAGTAATTGATAAACCAGCCCAATGACTCAATATACTTATTCGTTTGTAGACATAAGCCCACGATCCATTACTAGTAATACTAAGAACCGATTATAATGTTACATCTCCCATTTACCCTAAACCTAAACATCAATATACGCTCCTCATATCCATCCGCCTACATCTTATCTTTTCTCTCACCAAACACAGAGCTGAGAAAAAAAAGATATACACTCCTTCATCCTCTTCTCACTTATCTCAGAATCATCAATCAATCACGAATCATTCACTCCATCCTTCATCAAGATACTAGACAACAAAAACCAATCAAGACCCGTATCATATTCAAGTTGTTCGCAGCATCAAGATCCTTTAAAAAAGGGTCTCGGGTAGGTAGTTTGAATGAGTTTTTGTTATTTAATTTCTTTTTGGTTGTCGTAAAACGAAACACAAAGAAAAGTTTCTAGCATCCATGTTAGAAAACTCTATACAAAGTTTCGGATAAAGTCACTAGTTGTGGTCGATGATGAGAATGGTTTGGAAAAAATATTGAAAAGATTGAAACCGAACCAATTCTGAGATCAGTTAAATATTTTTCTTTTTGAGTCTTGAAATGAATGAGAGATGGGGAGAGATGTGAGGGTCCTATGAAGTGAGTCAAGAATAGGATTGGTTGTTGGTTTTGCAACTCTCGGACTGTTATGGCTGAGGTCGAGAGTGGATATATGGTTATGGTAAATGGTATGTTTTGTGGTCAGGTCTACGCATAGTCTCCTTCTTCTGATCTTAAGCGTAAAAAAATTTTACGCGAAACTTTTTCATTGCTTGAACCATATGCGTAGACTTTCTGGTCATAACCTTATGCGTAGCCTTACGCGTAAGATTATGCGTAGCCTTACGCGTAACGTTAATGCAAGTTATGCGTAATTCTGCTTAAGCGTAAGCCAGAGTTAGGCGTAAGCCTTGGCTTAGGCGTAAACGCATATGCGTAACTTTTTCCTACGCGTAACTTCACAGCTACGCGTATCTCAACTGTAGATTCCCCATACGCGTAAAAAAAGGGTTTCGACCCTTTGACTTTTTCTGGCGAGATATTTCGACCATGTTTTTCCGACCAGTCTTCATACTAAACCCAGAAGAGCATAAAAATGCCTCCTTTTTGCTGTTTTGACCAAGAAAACTGAAGGTTTGACCACTTTTTTTTTTCACAGATATTTGGTACAAAAAAAATCACAAAAATGACTGTTTGGACAAGGTGATGACCAAGACAGTTGTGCTATCAATGAAAAAAGATGACTTTTTGACCAAGACAAAGGATACACATCAAAACTTGTATAAACTGTTTTACCCACATAACACGGAATTTTTTTTTTCCGAGCATCAAAAAAATACCAAAAACAGTCTAAAACAAGTACAAAAACCCACATAAATCAATAAAACATAACCTTGGCTCGTTATACCAATTGTCAGGACCGATTACTAAAAGATTTATGGGAGATAAGGTTTTTTAGGTTTTGTGATCTCAAGAAACCACATGGTAAGTTTTTGAAGAAGGTCATACTTGAAGGTCTTTTTCAGATGCCTACTATCACTATACCCGGAGATCCGAATGCTACTCCACCAAGATATGATGTTACCAACGTTGTCAGCATCGATCAACTTACTACTGACCAACTTCTTCACTTAGAAGCTGATGAACTTGCAATGCAATATATCCTTTTGGGACTACCCAATCCGATACTCGTAGTGTTGATGCTCAAAAGACTGCTAAAGCAATGTGGGAGCATATTCATCTTCTAATGGAAGGCACTGAACTCAATCAAGAAGACATGGAATCCAAAATCTACTTATCATATGAGAACTTCATGATTGCACCAGGGGAGTCACTTGAGTCATACTATCATCGATTCTTAGACATCATCAATGACTTAGACAAACATAACATCAATATGCCAAGGATTGCAATCAATACAAAGTTCCTTAGCTGCCTTGGTCCTGATTGGGAGAAGTATGTTACATTCATCCGTCAAGCTAAGAATCTTCATCAAGCTACTTACGGATTGTTGTATGACTATTTGAAGCACCATCAAAAGGAAGTAGACAAAGACAGAATCATCCGTGGAGTCCCTGCTTCCCCACCACTCCCGGATAATCAAACTCTTGCTTTGTATACTCAAGCATGTTATCCTCAATTTCCGAACTTGCCAACTGTCTTCACAAATCCACCACAACAAACTGCTCAGATTACACCATATGATCCATCACAACAACAATCACAAGAAACTCAATTGGTTCCATACAACAACAAAAATGATCGAGCACTCTACAGTGAATCAAATGAGGATGCAGAAGCTTTCGATTCATTGAATCAAGGATTTGTCAAGATTGCCCGAGCTTTCGGTAGATTTGCTAACAAATCCAACAATTGCATTCGTACCTCATCAAACACAAGAAATCAAGCTGTTGTTAACAATGGAAGAGTTGAGGTTCAGAATCGTGGAAATGGTCGTCCGATGGGTAGTGGTCAAGGGTTTAATGTTAATGGAAGGAATAACATGGGTTCTCCACAACAACGGGTTCAAATGGTTGATCAGGAAAATGCTTAGATTAGGGTTAATGGTCTTCGATGCTACAACTGCAACGAGAAGGGTCATCTGGCTAATGCATGCCCAAAGCCGAGAACAAGAGGCAACGCTTATCACAAGGCTTTACTCTTGGCTCTCAAGGATGAAGCTGGTGGAACTCTTACAAATAAAGAGCAGAGCTTCATGGCTAATGCAGATTCTGATGATGACATGGAGGACTTGCTGGCTAATGCAGCTGTGATGTTAATGGCAAACATGCAAGAGCTCCACATGAGTGACACATGCCCAGTGTATGACACTGATGGCTTGTCTCAGGTACCGGATCCTAATATACTTATACATGATCTGATATCTCCGCCGGCATCTGCATCCTACGAGGAACAGAGTGTTCAACATGAGCCTTCTACATCTCATTACGATGATCATCAAATGTATCCCGTGGTTACATTTGACGATCAAGATGATCTTATGGTTAATATTGATAATCAAGTTGACTCCATGGTTATATTTGAGGATCTAAATAATGATTCTGTTGAGACTCAAGTTGAACAAAATGAACCTCTATCTAATCCAGATCCAGGGCTCATGACCCTATTTTAGACCACCCAAGCTCACTTAGAGAAATGCAATGAGATCAATAAGAAACTGCGATATAAAATTGCACTGTTAACTAAGGATAATGAATGCTATAAGTTCCAACTCAACATTTTTGAAACTAAAGAGAAACGTGAACAAAGTTTTGAAGTCGCTTTTGCTAAATCATACCAAAATGAAAAATCTTTGGAAAAACAGATACGCGATCTAGTTGAATCCAAGAATGCATTGCTTTCTCAAATAGAACAACAAAGATTTGATCATAAACAACAAATTAACGCTCTTACTTCGGATATTCAAAAAGCCAAGTCTGAGTTATTAACTTGTCAAAAACAGTTTTCTGAGTACAAAAAGCATTAGAGGAAACAAATTGATCAGTATCTTGATGAAATTGTCGACTTACAACACAAAATTGAAGAATTTCGAAATGTTGTTTATAAACATGGTGAGTCAATCACAACAATTCAAAAGTTTTCTTTTAAACCAAATCCAGATGGATATGGACCAATTCTTGCTGATTACAAACCAAGTTTTTCACATAGAGCATTCAAACCAAATCCTCAAGTTTACAGTGCAGAACATAGAATTGATGATTCAATAATGAGTGTTGTTGAATATAATCGTGATGAGGAAACAGATGCTGACGCTGAGAGTCGATTAAAAATGTAAAATGTTGAATATAACAAAGCATTTGATTATTCAAAAATCGTACCTTTCGTCAAACAACAGGATAATACTAACATACCTTGGGTTATCACACCAATCTCTGAGTCCTCTTCTACTGTTGGTCCCCAACACAATGTTGCACAAATTAATGGTCCTTTACCTTCATTCAGTGAAGTAAAATCATTACCCGAAAGATATCAAATTCTTAAATATTTTGATACATTCATGTCTGACATCAAACTTTTGGAACATGCAATTGAAGTTAATTCTGAAATAAAAGCTGAACATTTTCAATCGCCACATGCGCGAAATCGAGATATTTTTCAGAAAAGGCTTTTACCTCATGTCTGAAATTTAAAAATGTGTGCAATATATTGGGAAAGGGATCTTCAAAAGGAGATTGGACTCATGAAAACAGTTTTTGAGAAAACAGAAACATCGATTTCAAACACTAAACGTAAAAAGAAAATATTGAGAAATCATGTTGATCGACTCTTGGAAGATGTTATCTGTGCTGATACCATAAATGTTATGTTATTACACACTGTTGCATATGCATTTTATTATATTTCTATTGACTCTGTTGATTATTGATGTGCTATTTCATCCTGCTTTTAATATTTATAAAACTTAAATAACTTAGGATAGACACATACTAACGGGCAGAGAACCCGATCAGATGTAGTAAAGCCTTAGGTAAATCCGAGTATCGTCCCAAGAGAGCTGTGACCTTGAAAGAACTAAGATGATTAGAAATGATATTGATAATATTTTCGTATGACAAAGTTATTATAATCCATCGATATGCTATTAACCTACTTACACAGACACCAGAAATTTAGGGTAAAGAGATAGATAAAGGAAGCTTAATAAAGAATACAAATAAGAATTGATTCTCGATACTAAGATTCAATATAGTGGTTAATTATCACCAGACTCCTTTGGTCGATTCGTCATGGCCTATGGTTCTTAGATTCCTCACCAAGATGAGCAGGTCACCCGGGATCATTCGGCAACCTAATAGCAGTCATTAAGCACCAAATCTACTAGATCTAGACGGTGGGAACCCGGCCGTTAGGAACTTAGATTCCCCCTAACCTCTTAAATACCTCCACTTGATAGGTGATCATTTGGTCAGTTCGCACACGAAGAGTGGTTGTACTATGGCCAATTCCTTCCATACTTCGCTATCTATCAGACTGGGGTCAGTTGGTCATATCTCCCAGCCCTTTAGATACTATCAAGCTTATAATACTACCAATGATAGCGATCTATGAAAAGACTAGCAAATGTCTATAAAGAATTATAGAGAATAACAATAACATAAATGCAAACTTCAATTAATGATATGAATTCATAGTATAAGTTCTAGAAAAATATAAAAAGAATTCAAACTCGAATACAAAGGAAATCGTAGACGAGGACTTCGTTATTCAGTGCTCCTAGAGCATGCTTCTTCTTCTGTGTTTTGATCTCCCCAAACCCTAGAAGGTTTGGGAAAGGAGAGATATCTAAAACTGGTGAAACCATCGACTATTTATAGGATTCGAACTAGTTACGACGTAACCTTATTAGGTAGTTACGTCATAACTTCTTTCAATCTTTTGTGCTTATCCATGGTTATGGCGTAACCTAAGCTAGGGTTACGCCGTAGCTTATGTAATCTAGTGTATTTCATCATTACGGCGTAGCCTAAGCTGAGGGCTACACCGTGGTCTTTGTCAATATGGTGCTTATCAGTTGTTTCGGCGTAACCTGAGCTGAGGGTTACGCCGTAGCCTTCGTAATCTTTAGTTGCGTCATAACTTCATTACTTGGTTACGCCGTAGTTAAGATACAATCGTATCAATAGGGCTTGAAAACATCCAATTGCAGCTTCCTTACTTCGAATGGGTCCTGAAATGAAATAATAAGGAATAAGGATGTTTTCACTAGTATTTTACTCAAAATGTGATGATATAGGGGGAAATTAATGCTTAGAAACTCAGGACTATTTGATGTTATCAAATATCCCCCCACTTAAACTCTACTTGCCCTCAAGTAGACCAATTTAGACTGCAAAAGATACATCCATGATGAATGCGTAATTTTAATTTCCATGCTAGAATATTAATAAGAGTCGAACACCTCACGAAATGGGAACGAAAACACTCTCACTCTCATCCTATTCTAAGTGTTAATTTCGGGGTGATCACTCAATTGCATGGACATAGTAAGTATTCTATCATAAGCTTGGCAATTACACACAACTCCACCACTAGAGCTAAGGTTAAGATAAATTTTAGGAAGCAATGTTGGGTTGAAGTGATTTAAAGGCTTAGGGGTGGTGTCATTACTAACGTGTCACGGCGAAGTGGACAAAATCAATGATACATGATCAAATCCATGGCCAAGACATCAAGGATTGCTCGCTGCATCACCTAGACACGCTTCACGACAAAAAGGGTAAGGATAGGCATGGGATATTTTAATGTATGAAAAAGAAAAAAGAAAACAAATAGTCTTAGCTTATGGGACCTCTTGCTTAGGGCTTTGGAAGCAAGCAACCAACCCGGCAGAAGTCGATCGGAAGTTGCCATCGCCCCACCAATAGTTCAAGGTTCATCATCATATGGTCAAAATATGTCACCGGAATCCACCATTATTTATTCTTGAACTATTCTTCCAACCTTCTAATGTGATCGAGAAGATTATTCTCAATCCAATTTCTTCATACAGTGCTTTGCATTGTTAACAGATAACAATACATTTTTTTTTGCAACGAAATGCTTCCCCCCACTTGAACTGAGCATAAGGTGATAACTTGGGGGTCTTTGACGATCTTTAGTGAGATGTAGATGATGAGGTACGCCTCTTGGAACTTTATTTGAACCTCAAACTAAGGTGAACAATGGCTTCAAGGTAAAAAGGTAAGACTACACGGTAGGCTAAGGTGTAAGGGTGTAACGAAAATAAGGGTTAGAAAATGAAAGGATAGGCTCAAAAAGTGTGTAACTAGGGGTATCTTGCACTAAAGGTGAGTGCAACAAAAAGGGTTAACACGGAGGTCGAAAAGCCAATGCGACTAATCGATAAACGCACACAAGTGAACACATATGGGCTATTTGGGTTTAATCCTAAAACATTTACTTTTTTCAAATCGCCTTTTCCAAATGCAGCAAGCTAACTTGATACACTACTCGTTTATGGTCTCGAAGTGATGTAAAAGCCAAGTTCTAAAGTTTACAATATGTTAGGATTTAGTAAATCCAGGTATTAAAGAGTCGGTCACCTCAAGTATATGTAATCGTTAGAAAGCTCGTAGTCGTAGATTATTTAATGTTTAGTAGTATTTAGTTAAGTAACACCGTGGAGGACGGACGAGTCTTTACCCACTGTATTCCTGATCCACAGCCCGTAGGTGGCGATTTATGTAAGAACTATAAATACTCTCTACCTCCCAAGGTAGAGAGTTGGAGCTCATAATAAGATTTTTCTTTCTCTCACTAAAGTTCCCAACCTCTAACTTTCTCTCTCTAAAACCATAGTATACGCCTCTTTGATCTTTGGTTTAGTGTGTTTGTGAAATCCAATATGTTACAAATGGTATCAAGAGCCATGGTTTGATCATCTTTCTTACATATACTTGGATTTCTAGTGGTTTTAGATGGTTTTTAAGTTTGAAAAAGTTTAGTGGTTTTTGCATCATTTGGATCATTTCTTGTGTTAAAGTTTGAATTTTGGGTGTACTTTTCTGTTAAGAATCATTGTAAGTGCTTGGGTTTTGATTTGGTAAGCTTGAATCACTGTGGTTGAGCTTGTTTTGGATTGAAAAGTGTGTTTTTGAAGTTTTTCTTGCTTGGGACTTGGTTCTCGTAGTATTTTTCATCTTAGCGACTTGCTTCAGTAAAAGTTAGCGAGTTACAGTGTTAGTTGTTAGCGACTTGAGCCTAGCGACTTGTCTATTGAGACAAGCCGACAAATAGTACAAGTTAGTGGATTCTCCACTACGGCTAGCGACTTGGTGAGGTTAGCGACTTGCTTCAGAAATTGTTAGCGAGTTGTAGTGTAAATTGTTAGCGACTTGATACTAGCGACTTGGATCTTAGCGAGTTGTTCTTTAGCAACTTAACTGTGTCTAGCGACTTGGTGTTAACGACTTGGACCTTAGCGAGTTTCTCTTTAGCGACTTGACTGTGTAGCGACTTGGTGCATTAGCGACTTGTGTCCAACGACTTGGTTCTTAGCGACTTGGTCTTAGCGACTTGGTTCACAGAAATTTGAGATCTTGGCGAGTTGCTACTTAGCGACTTGGTTCAAGAATTCGTAGCGACTTGGTTGATTTTTGTTTGTAATACGGTTTTCTCTTGATTTAGTAAAATCCCGTGAAAGAATCTATTTCCCGGTTTAATCATAGAGTTATAAAATCCCGTGTAATCTGTTAACATGTCTACTAACGTACCTACAATTATCTCCACTGTTGCTGAGGATGTTCAAGCAGCTGGTTCAGATACTCGTCCACCTATGCTTGACAGAACTGACTACGACTCTTGGGCTCAACGAATCAGATTGTACTGTCTTGGAAAGGAAAATGGGGTCAACATTCTCAAATCCATTGATGAAGGACCTTATCAGATTGAGACTACAAGAGACTTAATTGATACAGCTGCAGATGGAACAATGATCTATGGATTAGACAGACCAAAGACGTATGATGAGCTCAATGATAAGGAGAAAAAGAGATTCAATGCTGACATCAGGGCTTCTAACATTATACTTCAGGGTCTTCCAAAAGACATCTACAAGCTTATCAATCACAACACTGAAGCCAAGGCAGTTTGGGATACTGTCAAGATGCTTCTCTCAGGTTCTGAATTAACCAAGGAAGACAGAGAATCACAACTGTATGATGAGTTTGAGCATTTCAAGATGAAACCAGATGAGAATGTCTATGAGTACTACGTGAGATTCCATAAGCTTGTGAATGATATGTGGAACATCAAAATGACCATGCCAAACATACAGCTGAATTCAAAGTTTGTGAACAACATGAATCCCGAATGGCATAAGTTTGTCACCTCTGTGAAGCTAACCAAAGGATTGAAGAACACCAACTATGAGCAACTTTATGCATTCCTTCTTCAGAATGAGAGACATGCTATGTTTGAAAAAAGGATTCTTGAACAGTTCAAAACCAACCAGGGAGAAACAAGTTCGTCAAATGACTCTACAGCTTTTTACACCAATGTTGGAATTACCACCAAAGCTTCTCAAGTCATACCAATGGGTAATGGTAATTACAAGCTCATCCCTGATCCAGCATATAAACCTCCTGACCCAAACACATTCATGGAAAACTTCATCAATAAACTGTCTCTCATGGTTAGTAAAAACATGAACTCTCTCCCACACACCAACAATAACCTCAGAACTTCATCCAATCCACACAATCAAGCTACTGTCAGAGATGGGAAGGTCATGGTGCAACCAGTTCAAGAAAGGCAATATGAACAGGGAAGAGGTGGAGTTGGTAGAGGATATGTGGCAAATTAGAATCGTGGAAGGAATCCAAATCAGGGTCAAGCTAAGCCAATTAAGTGCTACAACTGTGGTGGTGATGGACACATAGCAAGGAACTGCACTTCTCCAAAATGCCCTCAAAATGCAGAGTACTTCAAAGACAAGATGTTACTTGTGCAAGCTCAGGATAATGGAGTTGTGTTGGATGAAGAGGAGCTGTTGTTTCTTGCTGAGGGCAATGCCAAGACATATGATGCAGATGTGGATGAGCAACCAATTCAGGAGATAGGTCATAATCATCAGAATGCCTTTCAAGTCGCCGACTGTGATGCATAAGACTCTGACGTTGATGATGAACCTACTGCACAGACAATTTTCATGGCTAGCATTTCTCCAATGGTCTCTCCAAAGGTCCCCTCACCACAGCAAGCTGGTCCATCCAAAGAAGCAATCATCTCAGAGGTATTAAAACTATATGATGATGTTGATGAGCAAAAGATTCATGACAAAGTACAATCAACTGAAACTTTTGAGTCAGATATTGAAAATATGGGTAATATCAATGTTGTCCCATATGATCAATATGTGAAACAAAGTGAAAGTGAGACTGTGTTAGGATTTAGTAAATCCAGAATATAAAGAGTCGGTCACCTCAAGTATATGTAATCGTTAGAAAGCTCGTAGTCGTAGATTTTTATAAGTTAAGTAGTATTTAGTTTAAGTAACACCGTGGAGGACGGACGGGTCTTTACCCACTGTATGCCTGATCCACAGCCCGTTAGGTGGCGATTTATGTAATGACTATAAATACTCTCTACCTCCCAAGGTAGAGAGTTGGAGCTCATAATAAGACTTTTCTTTCTCTCACTAAAGTTCCCAAACCTCTAACTTTCTCTCTCTAGAATCATATTGTACGCCTATTTGATCTTATGGTTTAGTGTGTTTATGAAATCCAATATGTTACAAATGGTATCAAGAGCCATGGTTTGATCATCTCTTACATATCTTTGGATTTCTAGTGACTTTTAGGTAGTTTTAGAGTTTGAAAAAGTTTAGTGGTTTTTGCATCATTTGGATCATTTCTAGTGCAAAAGTTTGAATCTTGGGTGTAGTTTTGTGTTTAGAATCATTGTATGTGCTTGGGTTTTGAGTTGGTAAGCTTGAATCATCGTGGTTGGGTTGTTTTTGGATTGAAAAGTGGTGTTTATGTGATTTTCTAGCTAGCGACTTGAGCCACGGATAAGTTATCTTGGTAGCGACTTGCTTTGTAATTTGGTAGCGAGTTGTAGTTGAAGGTCTTAGCGAGTTGAGCTAGCGAATTGTCTATTGAGACAAGCCGACAAACAGTACACTTAGTGGATTCTCCACTACGGGTAGCGACTTGGTGAAACTTAGCGACTTGTACTTAAGTTTGTTAGCGACTTGGTGTTAGCGATTTGGTGCTTAGCGAGTTGCTCTTTAGCGACTTGGTGCTTAGCGACTTGCTGTCAAAATTTTGCTAGCGACTTGGTTCTTAGCGAGTTGTTATTTAGCGACTTGACTGTGTCTTAGCAAATTGGTATTATAGCGACTTGGTTCAGATTTTCTTAGCGACTTGGTTGACTCTGTCTGTAATACGGTTTTCTCTTGATTTAGTTAAATCCCGTGAAATAATCTATTTCCCGGTTTAATCATAGAGTTATAAAATCCCGTTTAATCTGTTAACATGTCTACCAACGTTCCTACTATCATCTCCACTGTTGCCGAGGATGTTCAAGCAGCTGGTTCAGATACTCGTCCACCCATGCTTGACAGAATTGACTAGGACTCTTGGGCTCAACGAATCAGATTGTACTGTCTTGGAAAGGAAAACGGGGTTAACATTATCAAATCCATTGATGAAGGACCTTATCGGGTTGAGACTACTAGAGACATAATTGATACATCTGAAGATGGAACATTGATTTACGGAATGGACAGACCAAAGATGTATGATGAGCTCGATGATAAGGAGAAGAAGAGATTCGATGCAGATATCAGGGCTTCTAACATTATACTGCAAGGCCTTCCAAAAGACATCTACAAGCTTATCAATCACAACACTGAAGCAAAGGCTGTATGGGATAATGTCAAGATGCTTGGTTCTGAATTGACTATTGAAGATAGAGAATCACAACTATATGATGAATTTGAGCATTTCAAGATGAAACCTGATGAGAGTGTCTATGAGTACTATGTGAGATTCCATAAGCTTGTGAATGACATGAGAAACATCAAAATGACTATGCCTAACATTCAGCTGAACTCAAAATTTGTGAACAACATGAATCCTGAATGGCACAAGTTTGTCACTTCTGTGAAGCTCACTAAAGGATTGAAGAATACAAACTATGAGCAACTGTATGCCTTCCTTCTCCAGAATGAAAGACATGCTATGTTTGAAAAAAGGATTCTGGAACAGTTCAAAACCAATCAGGGAGAAACAAGCTCAACAAATGATTCAACTGCTTTTTACACAAATGTTGGGATTACCACCAAAGCTTCTCAAGTTATACCCATGGGTAATGGTAATCACAAACTCATTCCCGATCCAATGTTCAAACAAGCTGATGCTGATGCATCCATGGGAAACTTCATTAATCAACTAGCTCTCATGATCAGTCAAAACATGAACACTGTCCCACACACCAACAACAACCTCAGAACATCATCCAATACACACAATCAAGCCACGGTCAGAGATGGGAAGGTTATGGTGCAGCCTGTTCAAGAAAGGCAGTTTGATCAGAGAAGGGGTGGAGCAGGTGGTGGCTATGGTGGAAATCAGAATTGAGGAAGGATTGGAAATCAAGGACAAACAAAGCCTATCAAATGCTACAACTGTGGTGGTGAGGGACACATTGCAAGGAATTGTACATCTCCAAAACGTCCACAGAATGCCGAGTACTTCAGGGATAAGATGTTGCTAGTGCAAGCTCAGGACAATGGAGCAGCTTTGGATGAAGAGGAGTTACTGTTTCTTGCTGAAGGGAATGCCAAGACTTATGATGCTGATGTTGATGAACAGCTGATTCAGGAGATAGGTCATAATCATCAGAATGCCTTTCAAGTAGCTGATTGTGATGCATTTGATTCTGATGTTGATGAAGAACCTACTGCTCAAACAATCTTCATGGCTAGCATCTCACCTATGGTTTCTCCAAAGGTCTCTCCTCCACAAGCTGGTCCATCCAAAGACAAAACCATTTCTGAGGTACTAAAACTATACGATGAAGTTGATGAGCAAAAGATACATGATGAAGTACAATCAACTGTAATTATTGAGTCAGATATTGAAAATATGGGTAATGTCGATGTTGTCCCATATGATCAATATGTGAAACAAAGTGAAAGTGAGATTGTACTAAGTGATGTATCTTATGCAGTCAATGATGACTATGCTTTTGACGAATACACTGCATGTGCCCCTGATGAGTCTGTTATCTCTGAACTTAATGCCTACAAAGAACGTGTTGCTATTTATGAACAACGAGCTAAGTTTGAGTTAACCACTCGTGAATAGGAGATGGATGATCAAATGCGTACAACTATTAGACAAAGTAAGTTTAGAGAAGAAGTATTAAAACAAGAGTTAAACTCCTTACAAGAAAAGCTTTCTAAAACTGCTAAGCAAAAACAAGAACTTCAAGAAAATGTTAAAATGCTTAAGCAAGAATTCAGTGCTAAGGAATCAAAACTTTTGAATGATTTTTCTAATCTAAAAACCTTGAAAAACAAGCTTGAAAACAAGTTGTACGTACAAGGAAATACCATTCAAACTGCTCACTTAATCACTAAGCACAGAGTTTTAAGTGATAAGCATAGTACTCCCCTTGTTGAGGAACCAAATCCAGAGGTCATTAAAAAGGCTAGAAGTGCTCATAAGGTAATATATGATGGTAATGAAATCCTTAAGCCTAGACAGAAACCTAGTTGCGTTGAGTGCACAGAGGAAGATAAGAAATCAGATGAAGTCACTAGGGAGAAGATGAACAAGAAACTAGATGATCCTAAATGTAAAGAGAAGAAAATAATTATCACACCCCATGATTACAAAAAGGAGAATTGGATCTCCTTGAACATGTTTAAGCCTCAAACGTTGTTAAATCCCGAACAAGTGTTCTGGAAAAAGGATTTAGATAAGCAAAAAGCATAGAATCTTGTTGTTACAAACCCTCCCCTTAGGAAAATACCTTCAGCGACTATGTATCCTCCAAATACACCAATGCATCTAGTTCCTAGAACTATTGCCACTAAAAGCAAGACCTTAATCAGTAAATATGTTATTTTTCAACTATTTGTTGATTTTGAGAAAACTTGTAAGAAAAGGATCACACCCACTGGTATAACTGAAGGGGAAAGGGGTTTTGAGCAAACGAAAGAATGTTATTTAACTGAAGTCATGCCCTTCTTTAAACAATTAAAAGGTCAATTTGAAAGTCTTAAAAAGGGGATAAACTCGGATATTAAAGAAATGGAAAAGGAATTTGATGCAATGATTGTTGAAGTCAATGATTATGAAAGGGAACTCAAATATAATGAAATTGAAAGGAAGAACTTGCATATCTTAAATGAGAACTTGATTTTGAGTTGTGTTGCTCAAGATGTATTCTACACCGTTACGAATTGTTCCATTAATGCTTCTCAATTTCATGAATTATCTATTGCTTTGAAAGTTTCCCATGATCGTGTCATTGAGCTTGAAACAACAAATTCAAAATTGCATGAGAAAATAGAACAGGATGATCATGATAACTTGGTCAAACATTATTCTAAATTAGAAGTTGAACATCTTGCTTTGCAATTAAAACATCAACATCTCAAAGAAAATGTTAAAACCTCAAATATCAAGACATCCTCTGATGTTCCTGAGTTTGATGCAGTTTTTGAAATAAGCAAACGCGATGAACAAATTCAAGCTCATTGCAACACGATCAAAAGATTGAGGACCCAAATCTCACAACTAAATGGAGAAAAGCATGATTGTACTAGTTCCCGAATGCCTCCACCTTTAGATTCTCAAAATTTCCAACTTCAAAACATTATTAATAACTTACAAAAGGAAAATGATTGTTTTAAAGCTGAAATTTCAAAAGTTAATGATCAACACAAAGAGTTATGTGATTCATTTAAAGTTAATCATGATAAACAAATTGAAAAGATAACTTCTTTACTTAACGAGATTGAGAATCTGAAGCGTGAGAGCGGATAACGATCTAAAGTCTGAACACTGTTAATGTATGAGATTCTCAAGGACTCTAGCAAACCGTAGGTACGTCCGTATCCGATATCATGATAGTTTTCCAAAAAGATTAGAAAGTAGAAGTTGTTAGAATGCCTCTGGGAAGTTTGAAAGGAATTCCATACTCTCTATACGAAATACACGTTCAAGTAATAAGGATTACCCGCCCCCTTATATATTGTATAGCTATCGTATGAATAGTGTTCGTCTTTGGAATCCTTGTCTTATAAACGTTAACCCCTAACCGTTAAAAGGAAAGTGGAGTGCGAAGTCTAAGAGTTAGAGCAATTCATTTCTTCAATAGAAAAGTTAAACAAATAGTACTAATTGAAATTTACTTAGTGTATTGAGAAACACAACTAGTAATTGAAAACTTTAAAGTCGAAATTTTGTTAGTAAAAGGAAAACATTCAATAATTATTACAAAACTTCAACCTTTAAAACTCTTAGATTTCCACCTCCGTAAGCCCTTGATCATGTTAGTACGAAAAGAGGTAAATCAACACTCTAAACCCAGGAGTTAGAAAACTAGCACAACGTTACTCGAACTTAAACAAGTAGCGCAAACGAATAAAGTTTTTGACGTAGTTTGAGTCCTTGTAGTCTCCTACAGAACTATAAACT